>VDFB02261534.1:7529-133488 GCA_007258455.2 Sequoia sempervirens | reverse complement strand
GCCTTGCTGCTATGGCTAAAAGCCTAAAACAAGTACTTTCAAACAAGCTATGATACTTGAAAAAAATCTATCAAAGCATAATAGTAAGCAACAAGCTATGGTCTCATGGCTTTTTTTTCATGCGAAAATCACCGTGATTTTATTCACATTTTTTTGCAGGTTATAAACACATTTTTTTGCTAATTTTGTTGTTTGAAATGGGAAAAAATTGTCCAGCTTGCAATTTTTAAAAAATTTGGGATTAATCAGGATTTTTAGCAGATTTCTGCTTTTATGCTATGCATGTTCATGAGATTTCATTTGTTTTCTTTCTACTAAATTTATGCATTAACAATAGAAATAAAAAGTTTAGTAATAATTTCAAGTTGAATAATTTGTAATCAATCTAAATAGAAAGTAGATATAATAACCATAATATATTTATTAATAATTTAACATATGTGATTACATTTTAATTTTAGAGAGAGAAAATTCTTAAAATTTGAATAATTAAAACAATACTAATGATTTGTAATGAAAGTTATGATTTATCCAATAAGCTATATGTTTATCGTTTGTTTCATTAGGAAAAATATAAATTTAAAAAAAAATGGAGAATATATAGAGATTCAATTTTTTAATTTCAATTAGCTTTCTAAAATAGAGATATTATCTCTTTGATTCATTAGAAAAAATAATATTTAAAAAATTTGGTTTCTAATTTTTTTTTATTATTAATATTAGCTATTATTTCTATTGTCAATCTTTCTCAATGGTCTTGCATCATTCTAACACATTTTGAACCGTTGATGACAAAAATCAACCGATTGAGTTGATATAGGGAATGCCTTCAGCTATTAGACATTTTAAATACATCTATCTAAAATTCAATATAAATATTGGAGAACTTCTTTTAGACAAATATCTATATTCATATATAAATATAATATTAATTATTTAAATTCTATTTTAAAATCAATAATTTAAATATTATCCTTAATTATTAATTTGATGTTATCAAATTTATGTTTAAAAACTTTTATTGTCTAATCAATCTATTACAACCCTCTAGTAATATTGTAATTAAATTTCTAAACATAGTTTTTTGTGAAACTACTAAATATATTTGATGGTTTTAAACCATCTAATCCCGTTTCAAACTTCAATTTAAAATATTTTGTCTAATTAACTTTTTAAATTAAATCAATTTTAAATCTTGTAAGGACTAGAGTATCTATTTCCCTAAAGTTATGAAGTCTTGATCCTCACTTCATCTCTTATTTAGTGCATAAGATTTGAATCTTGGTGGATGATATAATGTCATAACAAACCATGCCCTCACCAATTATATTCAACCAATTAAACTAGAACCCTGAAATTTAAAAAAATAAATAAATCAATTTTTATATATATTTTTATATTAAATAAATTTGATCACTACATACCACCATCTCCTGTAACAGTGCTTTGAGCCAGAACCTCCGCGGCAATCATTCTTTCTAATCCGACAAAGAATTGTAATAAAATGGATTAATCTGTGTAATCCGACGCAGAATTGTGATAAGTTCCCCTGTTTCTCTATCTCTGCCAGTGACTGAACCAAGCTTTGCAGCAACTTTCACAAGATCGCGACCGTATGTCATCAGGGCCTGGAAACTGGTAGAACCTCCGCGGCAGTCATTCTTTCTAATCCGACAAAGAATTGTAATAAAATGGATTAATCTTTGTAATTCGACACGGAATTGTGATAAATTCCCGTTTCTTCATCTCTGCCAGTGACTGAACCAAGCTTTGCAGCAACTTTCACAAGATCGCAACCGTATGTCATCAGGGCCTGGAAACTGGTAGAACCTCAGCGGAAGTCATTCTTTCTAATCCGACAAAGAATTGTAATAAAATGGATTATTTTTGTAATCCGACACAGAATTGTGATAAATTCCCCTGTTTCTTCATCTCTGCCAGTGACTGAACCAAGCTTCGCAGCAACTTTCACAAGATCGCGACCGTATGTCATCAGGGCCTGGAAACTGGTAGAAACTCCCCATCGCCTTCTGAGTTTCAAATTTAGATCTCGAAATACTCACAACCGCTTCTTTAAGGCTACCGGCAATCTCGGAATCATGTAATAGTGCAAGGATAAGATTATGCAGGGCCAAATTGTAATCATGTTTTAAGCGGCCGACAAATTTGATCAGGAGAGTACCATTTGTGTAATTTGATATGACAAATAAAGTGCACTCTTGTATAAAGCGGAATAGAAGTGACCTACAGAGAGGGCCATTGAAACCTTTTCCAGCTATGTAGATCTTTTTTTTGGCTTTGTACGGCAAGGAAAATCTTTTTCACAGAGTTCGCCGGGGTCCCTTCTGCATGAAAAGACGCGAGATTATACTAAATTCTTTGAAAAAATTCCGAGCAAAAACGTAATTGCAGCTAATCATGGCGTAAATTTGGACTTCAATTTGTTTCCTGGACTCCGACAATTGGCGATTTCGTCGGCTTCAAGTGGGAATCATGTTTTAAGCGGCCGACACATTTGATCAGGAGAGTGTAAAGAGGATTGCACTACATAAAATCCACCTGAAGCCGACGAAATCACTAATTTTCGGAGTCCAGGAAACAAATTGAAGTCCAAATTTATGCCATGATTAGCTGCAATTACGTTTTTGCTCGGAATTTTTTCAAAAATTTAGTATAATCTCGCGTCTTTTCATGCAGTAGGGACCCCGGCGAACTCTGTGAAAAAGATTTTCATTTGCCGTGCAAAGCCAAAAACAAGATCTACATAGCTGGAAAAGGTTTTCAATGGCCCTCTCTGTAATGTCACTTCTACTCCGCTTTATACAAGAGTGCACTTTATTTGTCATATCAAATTACACAAATGGTTCGAAAAGTTGTTTGATTGTCAATGTTCCCCATCTACATGACAGCAAATTTAACATCGAAAGAATAATTTTATGGTGAGGAATAGATTTGGGAATGCCAATCTAATTGTGAGAATTGCATATATTTGTCATTTGAATTTTTAAAGTTATTGTGATTAAGTTGTTTTGTATGTATTGATTAGCGTATTAGATGGTATGTTTTATATGAAAGTTAGCAAATCATGTTACTATATATTAATGTTGATGTCATTCATTCTCAAAAATTGATTGTAATCTCTAAATTTTCAATTTTCTAACTTGATTCAAGTCTACAAACAGGGAATTGATCTAAATCACTTTTTTACTCATTAATTAGTGTATAAGATGGTATATTTTCAATAAAAATTAGTAAATAATACTATTATATCTTAGTGCCAATGCCATTCATTCTCATAAATTGATTGTAAACCCTAAATTTTAAAATTCAAACATAGTCAACTTTTTTCATTAGTCATTATGAACTAATTAAAGTGCATTTTTTCTAAATTACACACTAGGGTGTTGTATTTAAGGACTGACCCTAATTCAAAAAGGATCATCCAAAATTTTATCTCGCACACATCTAGGAAACTAGTGAGCACATCTAGAATTCAAGTATAAAAGGATAAAAAGGATTACATTAGATTTATATCATTCTAAGATTATATATCATGCTTCCTTATTATTCTCAACCTTAGTCTATAGCCTTTGAATCAATCCATCCAAGGGTTTAATTGAGGATAATACAACCTTCATAATTCAACAAATTATCCAAGGGTGGTTTTGAACATCGTCCATTCCTTATTAGATTCAATGTAGCAAATACATAAAGGTGATCAAGTTTCACTCATTCTAGATTGTAGCTTGATTAAATTTGTGAATCACAAATTTAGTTCCACACACAAGTTTAGATCTGCACTCATCGAAGTGAGCCAAAGAAATGCACAATCAAACGTGTCTAATCAGTAATAGTCATACAACAATTTTTAAGTTTTGACATCATGGCAAATGAACTTTTAACATCTACAAACTAATATCTTCGTCAAGCCTAGACCTAAGAATCCATCACTTGTACTTTATTTAATTTCTACAATGAATTCAATATTTAGTATTTTTAGTCCCAAATCATTTATCTAGACTAATCATTTATGTACTTGATCTATTTATTTACTAGTGGGTAAGTGCAAGAAATTGGGTCCACTTTTTGGCCAAAAAGTAGAAGTGTTCTTGAAAATCAAAGTTGACATACTTGGAGTAAAAATTTGAAGCACTTACACATAGAATCTTAAGAAAGTTCAATAATATGAAATGCAGGATTTTGAGTCTAGTTCTCAAATATATAACTTATTATAATACCAAAATGATACAAGTTGATTTTGTATAGGATATACAAAAATCACTTTTTTAGGGCCATAACATGCACGTGTACAACAAACATAATTTGACCTAAATAAAATAATTTTTCTAATTCAATTTGGAGAAAGATGTGTATTATAGTGAGGTTTGATGAGATTTTTTTTAATAATTTTTTTCAAATATTTTTTTTAAATTAATATTTTATTGGTTGTAATTCTTAATTTAAAAAACCCCTTGTGTACGACAAACATAATTTGGGCTAAACAAATAGTAGAATGATTATTATTATTTTCATTGTGCAAAGAATGATGTCTAGACTGATGAAATATAAATATATTTTTTAACTTTTAAAATTAAAAGTTATTAAAATATACTAATACCTAACATAACAAGTTTATGGACCAGTGTCCTCATAAATTAATTAATAAATAGAAAAATAAGTCCAATTATAAAAATAAAATACATATTTGAAAACTAAACATTGTCATATATAATGGGTTTTAATTTTATCAAAATTTATGAAATGTATACCTACTCTAAAAAGGATTGAGAATGCGATATAATTAGAAATGAGTACCTATTTTAAAATGAAATGGGTACCCAATTAAAAAATAGGTACCCATTTTAAAACTAAAAAAGGGTACCCATTTCATATGTGTTGGTGTAAATAGGTGTTTTACCTATCTAGGTCTTATTTACATGTTAAGTCCACTTAGGTCCTAGGAGGGAATCTTTCTAGTTAAGTATTAGTTGTCATTTATCTTTTGGCATTTAATACTTGTGTCCTAGTTCATTTAATGTTGGCTCATATAATTTAATTATGACATAGTTATTTAATACCGGTACATCATTACACCTTCTCTATATAAGCAAGATATCATATGTACATTGTAACAAATATTCTTGATCTGGTTGTCAGAAATTCAATCTAGCAATCTTGCATCTATAATCATAACATGATATTTCAATGAAATTTCTCTCTTGTGGAAGTTATTGTTGTCTTGTAGGTGATCCTGGGGTGTTGAGGAGTTCATCATAAACTCCTACATGGTATCAGAGCTTTAGTGTTGTAGAATTCTTCCCAAATCTGAGGGACCAATCTTGGCATTAATTTTTTGTTGGGTGAAAGTTGGGGTTTTGAGGACCCAGTTGAATCCAAGGTGTCCAAGAAAGTCAGGTTTCTCTTTTGTTTCTTTAGTTTTCGTTATGTTTTGACTGATTTGCAAGGGTTTGACAAAGGGCTTTAGTTGCCAAATTCGGGGGTAGCTAATTTTTCAGAGCAATTTGGGTCAAAATCAACCCCTCTATTGCTTTTGAAAGGCCCGAGAACCTAAGGATCAACTATTAATTTGTCTATTTTCGGCATTTTTTATCCAAGGCATTAGATACATTTTTTTAGCTTGTATGGCCATACGGATCCGTACTTGGCCATATTAGTTGTACCATACGAGTGGCAGGTCTGCATTAGTGGTTTGACATCATAGTCGTACTTCTCTGCATCATTTCTGGCATATGTGGTATGGTTTTCTACATAATTGGTTGTGGGTCTTTTCATTATTGACAGTCGTACTTTAGAAGTCTTTTCATTATACTCTCTTGGCGATAAGATTCTTATTTATAATGCAGATTTTATAAAATATAAAATATACTTTAAAATTATTCGCCAACAATTTTTTTTATTTTCACTCACATTAAGGTGCCTAGTCACGGGTCATTTCAAATTTGTGGTCCCTTGCTACTATCGGGAGGGGCTTATGCCTCGAGAAGTGGACCTGTGGCCCACTGCCCCGGGATCGCTCGTCCCAACAGCGACAATGCCTTATTTTTTTTACAAAAAAATTGCAATAGTGGTTATATCAACAACCAAGGGCCCCCAAGTGCCCTATTTTGATCCCTGGAGGCCGTAATTGGCCATTTTTTCAAACAATCATAACTTGTAATCTAGAAGGCAAAATTTTTCAAACAAGATATTATCGGAAAGTGGGCTTCACCAATTTTGCAATGGTGTAGTTTATTTTTCAAAAAAAATTTGTTTTACAACATTTATTACTATTTGAAGTAAGATCTTATTTTTGGCTCTTGAGCTCATAAATTTTTTCCATGATCTTCGGTTTTCGTGCTTTTTGCAGCATTGGAAAGGTATTGAAGAGCTCTTTCATTCCATTCTTGAACTTTTTCCTATTTTTGTCCTAGGTATATCGTTATTATAGTTTTTCCTTGATGGGTGTCTTGGATATTCCTTAGATATTTTAATAGTTGGGAGGGTGCAATTTTGATATTTGTGCTTCATTTTAGTTCTGGAACGATGTTCTATATCTTTTTTGCTTCATTCAAATTCCATAGTTACTCCATATTGAGAGTGTCCCAGTGTTCCTTGGTATCAGGTCTGCTATTGCTTTATCATGGTTCTGACTTGAGTTCTTAAGTGACTCTATTGTGGTTTCTAGCATTAGAATTATCTTTCCTTTGATTTCCTAATTAAGGATTACCATGTTACTCCACTAGTGTGATTCCAATGTTTCTTTGAAGTAGGCCATTTTATTGAAGGGGGTGAATCGTCTCTTCTTTTTCTCTCTTATGGGGGTGTTTTTCCTCGAATGGGGTTTTGTCCTCTCATTCTTCATGGAGAGCATTATTGTATTTCATCTCTCTTTTGGGGAGGAGTTTTGTCCCATTGTGTTTTCTCCTTTTATCTATTTGTGAGAGATTGCATTTGCATATGTACATGGATACCTAACATGGCCTCATACCCAGGACCCATCTTTGTGTCATTTACATAATTATACTCCCTAAGTTGTACTTAAGGGGGGTGTTGGTGTAAATAAGTCTTTTAGCTATCTAGGTCATATTTACATGTTAAGTCCACTTAGGTCCTAGGAGGGAATCTTTCTAGTCAAGTATTACTTGTCACTTATCTCTTGGAATTTAATACGTGTCCTAGGTCATTTAATGTTGGCACATGTCATTTAATTATGACACCGTCGTTTAATGCTGGTAAATCATCACACCTTGCCTATATAAGCAAGACATCATATGCACATTGTAACAAATATTCAATCTACTTGTCAATAATTCAATCTGGCAATCTTGTATCCATAATTATAGCATGATGTTTCTATCATTTCTCTCATGTGGAAGTTATTGTTGTCTTACAAGTGATCTTGGGGTGTTAACAAGTTCACCATAAACTCCTACAATATGGGTATACATTTAGATTCAAGAGACTAATCCTAAAGGGGTACCCAATTTTTATGAAATGGGTACCCATTTCTATTAGAATTATTTTCAAGTTTGACACTTCCACTAAATTGGACCCAATTTCTTGCACTTACCCTAGTCTAGATATATATGCAAGTGGTTTCACATTTTTGGTGAACTGAACAATCCTATAAAACTTAAGGTTTTAACCCTAAGGTTTATCCTTCTTTCCAATTAGGATTTTCATATTTAGTTTTTGTATTGTATTCCTTTTATATCAAATTTAAGTGGGGTTTGGATTTACCTTTATTCATGTCTCATTTTTACATGTCGATCAAAGTTTGAACATTTAATGTATCATATCTACTTGATCTTACCTATCCACCCTAAATTATCCATCTTTACAATATCAATATCATGGATTCCCATAGGTCATTGTCTTGATCTAATCTACATGCATGTATTATTGATTATGATGTGTTCTTAGCTTTTGTGGCAATCAATCCTTCCATCCTTGATGTCCTCATATTTTTTTATGTTATAGAGTAGGATTTATTTTATATGGAGGTGTTGTTTTATCATATGTATGCTCTTCCCTCCTTAATAGAGCTAGTTAGTTTCTTTCCTTTTCTTTTAGCTACATTCATTTTACTTGTCTATGACAATGCAAACAAGAGGAAAGGTGTATACAAAACCTACAAAAAAAATATAATTCATTAAATTTTGTTAGCATTTTGTACAAGAAAGAAGAGAAAATCTAGACAAAACCATTTCATCAATACTAGATGCAAATAGACTTAGAAATCTAGAAAATCCACTTTCATAGTCTAGAACTAACTTTTATATAGAATCAAGTTCATTGAACTATAAATATATATTCAAACACAACAAACTTTAATAACAACTCTCTCCTAGGTTTATCAACACTTTTCTTCTAGGATTCTAATATTTATATTCTACCTTCCACAAGTAACTTTAGAATATATCTTTTTTAGTTAATATTTTTAAGATGGCATCCTATTTTTTAGTAACAATGTACATACATTAGGAAGCATGACTCCAAAAATACTCCTCCAACACCCGTTGTGGGAAATATACATAAAAAAATTACACATAAAAAAATTACACATCATAGTACTCTTTAATATACAAGTGCTTATAACCCCTATAGTTTGGTCCCTAGGTCCCACAAAGAGTGAGTTGCATCAGCTTCCCTTGGTTAATTTTTTTTTGAACCTTTTGGTAAATAGTAACATTGTTCTTGTTGTGCCTAAATGATTCTTTTCTTGTTACCCAAGAATTAGAAGAGGTTGGGAGGCCTTTCCATTTCACAAGATATATCAAATACTCCTTAGCACTCATGTCTATAATATTTGTGTCTAATAAATTTTCAACTTCCTCTCTTTTTTTCTTGAGTAAATGCTTTGCCCAATCCTCGTGTACTTAAAAAAAATGTACTTACCAAACCATCTTGGAAAGATCATTATCTGCAACATTGAAATAAGACTAATATTCGAGTGTTCAAGTAACTTGACTAGATAGCCATTATCACTAAGCCTCCTTAAGATTTAAAAGAGGGCCAATCTTCCTAGGTTCAAATCTATTATAGGCACCTTGATTATATCTCTCTTTAAAAAAAATAAACCATAATCAACTCCCCCTCTTTAAACATTATTTTTGTTCAATGTATATCAACATGTTTATATTGCTCATATATAAACTACAATTTGTCCTTAATATTTTTATGCACATCATGAATGTGTTCTACATCATGACTAATTGATGTATTCACTAATGAAATAAGAAAATCCACTACTACTTTTGGATTCTCCCCATAAACTATTTTAAAATGATATTTGTCTATAGATCTATTAGTGTTGGATTTGTATGTACATTTACTATGTGCTAAAATTTATCATAGTACTTTGAATTTTTGTACATAAAACTTTACAAAAAATACTTAAAGCTTTTATTTACTAATTGTGTTTCTATATTTGTCTAAGGATTTTAAATAGAACTAAATTTCAGTGTATTACCCAACTCTCTCCATAAGGTCCTCAAAAATTGACTTAACATTCAATTAGCTCAATCACTCATAATGGTCTTAAATAATCCATGTGCAAGTGCATAATTTCTTACAAAATATACAATTAGGTTACATCACTAATTTTTGTTCAAGGAAGAAAATTAGTCATTTAGAGAATCTATCCTCAACTACAAAAAAATAGAGTTATTTCCTCTCTAAGTATATGGTAATGTAATGTAGGAAATTTGACTATGACAAAAGGAAAGATAGGTACCTTTGAGAGTAAATTCCACTAAATACACTCAGATTAATTTAACTATCTAAAATGCTTGAAGGGAAATAAACTGGTGAAAATATCTACAAATAGAAAAATAAATAAAATGTGATAACTATAAAAATGGAAAATATAGATGATAAGGAATCTACAATTTAAATTTGAAGGCCTCTACCTCTAACACTAGCACATCACATAGACATCCTCACATCATGTTTTTGTCATGTTACCAGTCGTACAAGAAACTCCCAAAATGTACAACTCAAGTTCCATAATCCACCTAACCTACGAACACAAAAAGACAAGAAAAATGTTTTGGGCTATATGGGGAATTTCCTTATTCAAATCCCTACTTCATTGTTTCTACCTCCACAATAGCCAAGAAAGATCGATAAAAAGAGAGATAGTGTGTGTTCTTATTATACGAGTGTTTATATGTAAGAACATTGATAAAATAAAATAATTTGATAAGGGATGTGATAATCCCAAGGTTCTTGGGGGAATAAGAAATGCTTGTAATGATAATAGAAACCATGAATATTTTACTTGCAAGACTTGAGGAAGCCAAAGAGAACAAGAGAGTTGTGAGAGAATGTTGTGTGTGTTGTGGCAAGCTATAAAAAATTGTAGAGAGATGTGTGTAAGCTTGAGAGTGCAAGAGAGCCAAGAGAGATAGTTTTCCAAAATAAAAGATACCATTCAAAAATGGGATGAGGAGGGAAGAGGAATACACAAACAAGGTATTATGAATCATTCTAATCCATTTCCACTGACTTAGGAAGGTGACAAGTGGAAAAACGCTCAAAAACAATCTTTGAATGATATTTTTATGAGATGCTAGTGCTATGCACAAACATCTATGCTAGGCACTAGTGTCTAGAAAACTTATGCTAAAAAATGATAGGTTACTAGAAGAACATAAGGGAAATGCAAAAGTGACATAAAGAAGTAACCCTAAAAAAAAGGTTTGAACACCTTGAGAGGGAAAAAGGCTGATGTAAGGGCTTAAATGATCCTACAAAAATACTAAGGAAAATGAACCTCAAAATGTGCATAAAGCATAGTGTGAAATTATAAGGGTATGCAATTTACACCACTATAGATAATTCCAATACAAAATCTATTGAAATATCAACCTGAAGATGCCCAAGTATCAATAGAGTTATATAAAATCCAATATTTTTCTACCCCTTTAACAATTTGACATCTTATACAAGTAGAGAGAAAATTATTAAGATCCCTCATTTTTCCAAAAAAAAATTACTTACCAAAATATAAGATTTATCCATCTCAAAGTTGCTACCTAAACCTCTAGAATGTAATTTTCTAATCAACTTTTCTCTTCCAGTTCATAGGGAAATGCACAACATACCTTTAAATAGAAATTCATAAGCCAACAAAAAATTCTCAAAACAATTAGCACTAGGGGTATTAAGATCCTCATTAAAAAATGTGAAATATGGATCACCCCCATACACACTTTTTATTTCTTCAAACCTAATTACCTTACTTCTTATTGTGACCAACAAATGACACCTCTTACTCAATGCATACAATACAACATGGTATTTCCACTTTGATGCAACAATACAAATGTATAATAATACAAGAAGGAAACTCATTTGGCATGTTGAAGGACAACTAGGATTGAGAATATATATATTCTTGGTTATCTACTAATAATATAAATTCCCAATACAAGAGGTAATGCCTTCAACACTTCAATGCTTTCACAATTGCATATAATTCCTTGTCATATGTTATAGTTTTCTTGACATTAATTAACTTCTAACTAAAATAAGCAATATCCTTACCTTCTTGACTCAATATTCCACTAACAATTATAGTTGATACATCACATTTGACAATAAGTATCTTTTTTAAAATTTGGTAAATCTAGCATTGAAACTTCAATTACCTTCATTTTCAACTGTTCAAAACTCTTTTTAGTTGTTTTTGTCCATTTAAGACCTAGGACTTAGGGTGATCCCATCATAGTGTGTCTCACTTGTGGGATGGGGCACAAAAATAAAATTTGGAAGGCAAAAATCATTGAACACCTTTGAATGAAGGCCCTTCATTTGAAGGTAAAATGGTTGATACATGCCAATAATCTTCAAAAGAAGCTCTTTTAATTTTTAGATGTTTCATCTTGAAAATCTATATAGAGAGGGGCCTTCAAATAAAGGACCTTCTTTCAAAGTTCTTTCATTCAAAGGTATTTATGATGTCATCCTCCTTTTGTTCACCTAGTTTTAAGAAGAAATTTCTCATTTGAAGCAAGGTTGGACCATCATACGAAGTTGTCATGACATGATATTTTGCAGAATCATGGCCCTCAAAGTAAGATTATCATATATACATATATAATTTAATTATTGTGTTTATTTTTATATTTTCTAGTGAGTATAGGATTTTACCAAACATAAAGGTCTCCTTTTTATGCATGTGGAAAATTTATAAAAATAGAAAAAGAAATATTTAAAACATGTGTGAATTGGATATTGAAGCCCTTCTTTCAAAAAAATAATTTGGATATATACAAAAAAGGATATTTTATAACTTAAGATTACTCTAAATTTTAATTAGTCTAAATTAAAAAAGGTAATAATAAATAAAATATGTAACCAAAATTATGAAAAAAAAAAGTACTAGATACCAATGTTAATGACCAATATTTAAGAATATCAATTTATCTTATTTTCAAATAAAATTATGTTATGGAACAATATCACTCATTAAAAATATTATGTAGTATAGAAAATAAGTTATTAAAACACGTTTAAAAAATGAAAAATTGTTTTATTTTATACTAGATATAGAACTTACAAAATAGAGTTACATTATGAGGAGCTATGATCCATCAAACCAAAATAATAAGCACCTTACAAAAATTACAGACTATATACACCTTCTTTCCATATTTATAGATGTCAGTGTATCTCAAAAAGACTTACATATCATACTTATTCCCATAACCCTTTAACATTATAACTGGTTTCACCATAATCACAATCATAATTTCCAATTAGAGGATCAATCTCATCCTTTGGATCTACATCCTTCACTATGGGCTGGTAATAAGTTATTTCTCCCCTTTTGGATCTGGGCTTGTCAATCTCTGAAGGCTTAGTGATGTTCTTCTTGTCCAGCTCCTCTTCATTAAGCTTGTCTCTCCCTTGCGAGAAATAGGCATTCTTGATCTCTGATTTGTATACAATAGTAAGACCCTCTTTGAGAAGAATCATAATTTTTTCTTTAGGGATCTCCATGGCAGTAGAAACCTACAAAACAATGTTAAATAAGGTGAGTTCACTATTAAACTCAGGAAGGCATCTCCTTTTGCTTTGGAATATTTTGTCGTTCCTCTTCTTCTAGATAGTCCAAATAATTTCATTAGTCAAGATAAGATAAAAAAACATTTAATTCAGTAGGGAAAGCTTTGACATAATCAGCAAGAATTTCATTCCAATCAAAGCCATCCTTACAATTCCAACCAAAGGAGTTACCCATAATTAAAGCCCACAAAGTACAGGCATACTGACATTCAAAGAAAAAGTGTTCAAATGACTTAGAAGCATTACAAAAATCGCAATTTCTTGCAGGCAATCCAAACACAACTAATTCATGGCCAACAACAAGTTTTTTTTAGCAACAACCACCTAAAACTAGATTTTATGGCTTCCCCAAATTTAGACCAAATGTGACTAAGTCTAGCAGACCAGACATTCTCAGACCAATTTAAATGCCAACATTTATTAGTCCAATCAATTACAACCCTTGTATCAGTAAGTAGGTAATAGAGTTTTTTAATAGTTATTTGATCAAAAGCAGAACCATCTTTCTAAGAAATTGTTTTGAATACATCAGACTTAGCAATCAATGCAACAATAGGGTTCCAACATAAAGCTTTACGCATAACAGAAAAAAGTCTTCTTTTGAGTCTTAGGAAGACCATACCGGATCTTGATCTACTCCCATTTGATCAGATCATTACGAATAGGAATATCCTAAAAATTATTAATACCTTTGGAGGCTCACACTTTAGTAGAACACCCTCAAGGGTTAGTTCCAAGGGTTTATCCTTCCATACCAGATTCCACCATATAGACCTGTGAATAGCATCATTTTTCAGAGAATCGGAGACAACCTCATTTTTTTAAAGTAAATGAATAACATTTTTCCAAGCCTTCCACAAGCTATTAAACACTAGTGATCCGAATAATTTTGTGTTAAAGTTCCCAAACAGAATGTCCTAAAAATGCAAAGCATCCCAAGATTTTCCTTTCTTAGGTTTAGAGAAGGATAAATTATTTCTAACAAGGACCTTCCAAGGAACATCCTTGTTATAGGCTTTAATAATCCATTTAACTGCCAAAACAACCCCTTGAATTCTGAGGTCCTTAAGACCCAGTCCACCCAAGTTCTTGGGTAAACAACACCATTTCCAATTAATAGCATGTCTCTTGCCCTTTCTCATACTATCTAACCCAAGAAATTCTTAAAGGATCTTTTTCAGCTTATTAAAATGACAATTAGCGAAAATCCAAGTAGAAGAGAAGAAGACAACATGAGAAGATATGACCTTTTGGACCACTTGGATCCTCCCAACTAGGGACAACATATGAGTTTACCATTTATGGTGCTTTTTTTCCACTTTTAGAAACAACCATTCCCACATATCTTTTAGGTTAGAGGAGATAGAAAAGGGGATACCTAAATATTTGACAACCTTATTAGGGCCCAACCACTACCAATCCTAACCTAAATAATATGGGGGGTCCTTATTCCAGCTAAGGATGGATGACTTCATACTTGATATTTTTTCCCCTGAGGCCTTACAAAAAACATCTAATATGTGCAAAACATTTTTAAAATTACTCTTGTTCATTTCCACAAAAGAGCTATGTCATCTACAAATTGAGCATTAAGTAGTTGTCCATGATTATTGGGAATACTTATACCATACACAAGAGGGTTGATAAGTGAATTCCTGAGAACATAATGTAAGGCATCAACAACTATCACAAAGAGGGCAAGGGCAATAGGGCACCCTTGCCTAATAGACCTTGGTAGTTGAATGGGGTTGGTAAGTTAACCATTTATGTCAATTGAGTAGAAGATTCTTCAAATAGAATCTCAATCCATCTACAGAACCTCCTAGGAAATCCCAAAGCTTTAAGAATATCCAAAAAAAATGGTCATTCAATTATGTCATAGGCCTTTTCAAAATCAAGAAGAATCATTGCAACATTTTGATTACTATTATTGGCCTAATGCATAGCTTCCCAACATGTCATCAAGTTCTCCAAAATTTATATCCCCTTAATGAAGCCAGTTTGAGTCATAGAGACAATCTTATTTAGCATTTTACCTAGCGTAATAGTGAGTGCTTTGGCCAAGATTTTGCAAGAAACATTTAATAGAGTGATATGTCTCTAGTTCTTAATAAGGATTTTGTCCCCTCCCTTAGGAATACGTTATTATACCTTTGTTGATATTACTCCCTAAAGAACCAAAGAGAAAGGCTTCATTATATACTCCTAGAAATTATTTACCAATCTAATCAAGGTTGGCCTTATAGAATTCAATGGGTAGGTCATCAACCCCAGGGGATTTTCCATTACTAAAAGGTTTAATAGTATTCAAAATTTCTACTTCAGAAATATCTTTATCAAGTAAAGTTGCATCCTCTACGGACACCTTATGTGGGATAGTCTTCATACAAAATTCCCTAGCCTTAGCAGACTCTTTGTTTTCTTCTAAAGAGAATAGGGATTTGAAGAAAGAGTGGAATTCTTCTTTCATAACCACAATGTCACTATACGAGATACCATTTATATAGATGGGTCCAATTATTTCTCTATCCTGCTTCTATCTAATAATGTTAAGATAATATTTGGAACCTTTGTCCCCCTCATGGAGCCAAGTCATTCTAGCTCTAATTTTAGCCCCCTGGTGATGATAAGTTTGGATCTTTCTTAGTAGTTTCTTGGTCCTAACCATTTTATTCTCAAGAGTCAAATCCCCTATGTTCATTTGTAGATCCCTTTCCACACCCAAAATTTTCCCTTGAATCAAATGCTCAATGCCCCTTTTATCCATGGCTTTCTTTTTTGAACAATATTGAACAAGTTTTTCCAAGGGATATAGGGGACTCCCAATTTTGAATAGAAAAGCCTTTGTTTAGATTTTTAGAAAGCTTAGTGGCCACCCTAATACTTTTGAGATAGTCAACATCATTGAGGAGTGAGACATTGAGTTTATAGCTATTAGAAAAGCAATTCTTGGGGAGAGAAGAATCTTTAGAAAATTCCACACAATCCTCAATAGGTGAGTGATCGAACACGAAGATAGGGAAAACATAAACAATTCTACCTTTAACACCTTTAAGAAAGGTAAAGAAGATTTTGTGAGCATAGAATCTATCCAACCTGGAATAGATTCTCTTGTTCTGGGATTGATTATTGCACTAGGTGAACCAAATATCATATACTTTGATTTCTTCTTTTCCAAAGGATCATCTATAAACAAGATTCTTTTCATTTTGGACCAAAAATACATCTCATTTCCTTTCCAAAGGGCTTATCTACCCCCGATTTTGTCTCTCTTATACTCCAACATATTGAACCCCCCAACAATAACCAAAGGGATTTTAGGTAAATTAGTTGACATACAAGACCATAGATCACACCTCTCATTGTAGTCAATAGAGGCATAAATGGAACAAAGGTCAATTTTTTTTGAATCAATATCCAAGGTGACCCAAACTAGTCTATTACATGTAGAAGACCTGCATTCAATAGTGGATTTGGACCAAAAGTCCTTAATAAGGATGGTTTCTCCTCATTTTCCTTTCTCATGGAGAGTGCAAAAGGCTTTAGCTAACTTCCACACAAAATTAAATACACAGTCTTTTTGAAAGCCAACAACTTTGACTTATTTGACAGGGGGTCAAATAAGGAGGCCAAAGTATTCTCACCCTTACCAGGCCACAAATTTGAAGAATGGAGGGCCAAATTATTAGCTTCAACCAAGGTGTTGATATTATTAGAGACCTTAGAAACATTATCAATATCAATATTATCACATTTATCTACAAAATTATTTGAGATGACTTGATTCTCAGGCTCAACTACCACCTCTATATCTTCAACATGTTCAGGAGGAGTCTTGTCATATCCAAGAGTGCTAATTTTGGAATTATCACCAGATTGCTATTTTGTATTCTCATTAATGAAGAAAGAAGCCTTATTGACAACAAATTTAAGGCAATCTTTTCTCAAGTGTCCATTATTTTTATAGAGGAAACAAGAATTTAAGGAACCCAGTAATTCTAATTCACATGAAACCACTTTAGAATCAAACTAAGTAGAAATCATTTTAAAAATATCAACAAAAGGTAGCAAAGAAACTAATACTATAGCATTCAAATGAGGTAAAGTAACTTTTGAGTCCTTCACTTGTAATATATTTCCATGTGGTTTAAGCAAATTGGGGGTTCTTATCTCCATCCACCTAGGAGTGTACTTAGCAGTTCAATTTCCTCCCCATTCTCTTCTGGGAACCAAGGAATGGCCCTAAACAATGATTGGCGTAGGTTCCAATTTTTTTTTGAGAACCCTATCCTACATAGTGTAGCTTTTAAATAAAACCATAAACAAGCCTTTATACAATATTCTACAAAAGGAAACATAAATACCAAAATTTTTACCCCATACATTTGATATCTAATCATGAAAAAGCTTTGTCAAAGGCAAGAAGTTAGCATCCAAACACACAAATAATACAACAATAGTATGTTTTCTTTAGCCCCTACCACATGCAACATATCAAGATTAGGATAAATTGAAAGCACCTTATCAGAGGGAGAGGCCTTACCATCTTCTCCATTTATGGCATTTCCACCCTCAACAATGCCTCCATCTCCCATTCTACCTGTTCTGGCCCCCAATACGGGTTCATTGTGCACCACTTCAAAAGTTGCTAAAATTGTCATCATTTCACCTACCACTTCAAATCTTAAGGCCTCTTTGTATGTGTATTTATTAGAGATAGGAGGAGCCAAAGGCTCAACTACCATAGGAGAAGCAGAGTCACTTGATAGTTCTGCGTTAATTGTATCTCCATTATGATTTAAGTTTTTGATGTCACTACTATCATTCTCCATTACCACTATATATGAGAGAAATAACTAACAATTGGTCCAGACTTACAAATGGAGTAAATACATATGACTTAGGAAACTACTTACCCCCCAATTGGCATAGCAGGTTGCCAAAGAGAGCCTCATCCCTCGATCCAAACACTAGTTGAGGGAGAATAAATTTAAATTCAAAAATATGTAATTCAAACCAAAAAAAGCATCCCAAATAAAAATAGGCATACAATAACATAAAATGTGTGTGTGAAATGTGGGAAAGTTAGTAAATCAACACAAACATCAATGAGACGTATTATAGTAAAGATTTGAATAAAAGAAACTACTCTAAACTACTACAGTTAAACAAATCTTTAAAAACGTGCCATTGTCCTCTATTCTTAAGGATTTATTAAACCATTTGGCTCTCAAATTTTGTATGTGCACTATGGTTGTTAAAATGACCACTTAAGAAACGAGATGTTGTTCGAAAATGTAAGAAATCTAAATTCCTACATGCAACTATATGATAAAATCCATGATATTATATGATAATGGTGATGTTTGGACAAATGGATAATGATGTTAAATTTATACAATGCTAATGCTATGATATGAAGCTAGGATGATTCTACATATGCTCAAATATAAACTATGAATGTGATAAACTAAAATGCTACTATAAAGCAAAGCATGATATAAAATGCAACTATAAAGCAAAGCATGGTTCTAAGTTAACATGATGCTACAATACAAACTTGTTAAAATGCTAAACAATGCTATAAGACTCCAAATGCTCCATTGCTTCAAAAGATAATCTTCCGTAATAACTCTACTCAAATATGGGATGCCAAATACTATAGCCAAGGGTTGTATTTATAGGATTTTGCAAGCATCTTGCGATGTGGCAGTGATCAACGGTCCAGATTCAAGCATGAGGGATGGATGGTTGAGATGGAGAATCTTGGAGAATGTCCCCTTGACCAAGGGAAACATGCCAAATGGATGGGAGAATCAAGTGTGTGAGGAATAAGCCATGTGTTTGAAAGTATGTTGAAGATAATTCTAATTAAAAATTAGAATTATTTAATTTCATGTGACCTTAGTGAGGTGGCATGAAAAGTTGTAGACATGTGCTTGAATTCCAAATTTGGGATTAGTGAGAATTAATTAAATAAAACAAACTTATGGAAATTTGTTTATTTCATTAAATTAGAGGAATTGTGATTTTAGATTTGGAGAATTAGAAGACATGAACTATATAAATAAATTGAGTAGATGAAATATTAATTAAATAACTAGTATTTAATTAATTAAATGTCTTGACCGATTTTAGGTGTATACACAGAAAATAATATTAATGGAGAAACTAATCTAGAAGAAGGAAACGAAGAAGCACAAATCTGGCCAAAGCGATGAAGAATGATAATCCGAGATCTATAAGCAATAGCAAAAGCTTTGAGAGGCAACAATGGCGGGTGACCATTCACCTTCCGTCGAAAAATTATTTAAAAAAAAATTAAATATATATTTTAAATCTACACAAAATCTCTAAAATCAATAATTCACATCATCTTCAAATTTTTAATGATATATTTGCTATCAATGACATAAAGAGAAATTTTGGCTTAAAATATTGATTTCAATGTCTTAATTAGGGCAAAAATGGGACACACTACTGTGGGATCGCCCCTAGTGGAATCTATTAATGAGGCACTAATGTTGCTACTTTTTGATAAACTTATTGTAAAAAATTTCAAACCCATGTAAACTCTTATTATATTTTTAGAGTAGGCCATTCTAGAATAGCTTTCACCTTTACTGAATCTAAACTTAACCCACCAACTAAAATTATATTTCCAAAAGAAATATGTTGGATCTTACCATTTTTACTCTTATCCACATTAATGAATATTTTTTTAGATATCAAATTATTGAATTATTCTACTAAAAATCAAACAATTTCCAAAATGAATTCATATTTTTTTCTAATAAACAGTTACAATACCTAAATCATAGTTCACATGAAGGTAGATGGAGTATTAGATTATACAAAGGGCATAACCACCCCTTCATACAACCCATTTTTATCTTGAATGTAGTCTTCCATTCATCCACTTTTTGAATTCAAATTTGGTGGTAATCAATCCCAAGATTGATTTTTGAGAAGATCTTGGTGTCAACTAAACTATCTAAGATGTCATCCATTCTAGGAAATGTACACTTGTATTTCATAATTTAATATTGTTAGGAGCCCTGGAATCCACACACAACCTCCACTTTCCACTTCCCCTAAGAAAAAGAAGAGGCAATACAACACAAAAAATCAATACTCATACCCTCCCTTATGAATTCCTTCTTTAATAATTTGGAAATATGTCATCTCATCTCTTTATTATTAAATATAATCAATTGATGGGTAGCTTAGTTAGTTAGTTTTTCTCCAAGAGTCAAATCAATTCATTGTGTAATTTATATTAAGGGAGGAAATCCAATTGGTAATTTAGTTGGTGTCAAATCTAAATAATGCATTAAGCAACTCATGAATCTCTATAAATATTTTCCTCCCTTCCATTTTCTTGTCATTTTTATGAAAAAAAGATATCAAACTTCATGTCTTAATTCTTCTAAAATTTCATTCCTCCACTACATAAAGAGACAAAAGTTAAATTTTCAAAGGGCTTCAAGTTATGGAGTTTTCTTTCATGCCAAACATCATAAGTCTAATCCCTTCCATGATGGATGTTATTCTTGTTATATTGTCATGGTTTTCCCAAGAAAAGGTAATAAGCATTCGTAGACATCATATCACATATTACTTGCTCCTTGTATAGACCAATACTAAATGCAACTCCACATGATTTGTATACTAGCATAATGTGGTCTTTTTAAAAATTAAATTTAATAAGGGTTAATCTTACTTAGTGATACAAGTCAGATTAAGCTTTTATGCTATTTTTGGGATTTTTAGATGTAAACCTTGTCAAATTTGCACATAAATTTAGCCTAGAATGCATTATATCTTCTCCAATAATTATGTAAGGGGGAAATCAGGAAGATGCTACAAGATAAATGAATTGAATTGAAGCTAATCTAACTCAAAACAAGAATCAAGATTTATGCCCATTACTCATGAAATGAACGATACAAGAACAATGAATTCAAGAAAAGTAAATGAAACAAAACAAGATCAAATGAATTCACTAAGTTATATCGTTACCCATCTCATGTCGGAGTGTGTTTGTGAAGATGTTGGGTTGTTTGTATCAATGTGAAGCCTCCATTGTGCATGCAAAAGCTTTGAAGAACGTGCATGTGTTGATCAAAGATGTGTTGAAGCTTTTTCAAAATATCGATTAAAATCTTGGCATTACTTTGTTGTCTAAAATATGTTGATTCTCTAATCATTTTTGAGGAAGAAGATGGTTGTTATATAGATTTTGTGTTTCAAAATGAACGCTCAAGATCACATAGAAGAATATCTTGATCAACGGTTGAAAACTATTGAAAGGAAATAGATGAAAATAATTAGTGCAAATTGATTACGTAATTGGTGTGATTGAATAAATTAATTTGAGTGTTCAGTGGGATTGAGCAAATAGATTGAATAATTTGTGGAATTGAAGAATAGATTGATCTGTTAGGAACTAGATGGATTGGTTAGAGAATAGAGTGAGCAATTAGGGGATCATAATTTACTCAATTATGAAAGTGGATGAGGATAATTAATTAATTGATTTAATTAATTAATATTTTTGGAGTTGAACGTGCAAATCAAGTTTGACTTTTGCAAACAAAGTTGTATTTGTTTGATTTTATTTTTGATGATGTTTTGAATAATTAAATTCAATTATCCAAATTTAGGGGAAAGTGATTTAATTAAACTATTATGTGGTAATAATTTAATCAACTTGGGGGAATAAAGTGAATTAGGGACTAATTAAATAATTGATGTTATTTAATTAGTCAAGAGGAATAAAGTTAGATTGGGACTTCATTAAATAAATGAAATTTATTTAATTAGTTAAAAATGATGAAAAACGTGAATTAATTAAATATTGTCATATTATTCAATTAATAAAAGAAATTAGGGTTTTAGGACTTTATTAAATAAATTAAATTTATTTAATTTTTCAAAAATGGTGAAAAAGTGAATTAATTAAATAATGTAATATTATTCAATTAATAGAGGAAATTTAGGGTTTTTAATGCAATTGATGTGAAATGCAGTGATATTCAATGATAATGATGCCAATGATGAGAAAATGTCATTTAGGATGTGTGATAAGTGTTAGGTCAATTTTACATGTCTACATTTTTCCCCTCTTTGAGACAAAGTATTGGTTGCTTTGTTTCAAAGATTTAAGATTTGAAAAAAATTATATAACCAATGTGTCTCGATGGTCAGCTAAATGATGGTAGGACTCTAGACTGCCCCCTCGAGAGGTTGGCCAAAAAAATCACTTTTGAGGTTAGGCTCACGACACTATTCTATTTTGGTTCAAATGTGTAGAGGGCGAAAAATTAAGCCCATAGGTCTCTCATTGCTAGTTCATATGTTTTCAATTGTCCTAATTTTAACCTAGGTAGGTTTCTTAGGTAAAAAATTAGGGTTTTGAGGGTTAAAATAGGTAATTAGGGTTCTAATTACCTCATTTGCACTTTGAGCCTATAAAGAATTATTGCCTCTAGATTTCTTGCTTTATCAATTGTTGAGGAGCTATGATGAGGATTCAGAGAGCCCCACATCGAACGAATGCGGTTCGCGAGTTTGGACGGCCTGCAGGCGTCGGTGCCCCAATATGTACCCTTTTGTTCTCATTTTTGTCTATTCATGTTTGTGTAATTAATGTATGAAGACAAAGTAGGTGAATGCATTAATTTTGGGATTTTTTTGTACTTGCATTGTTTCTTGCGCATCTACTATTGATGAATATTTCACTTTTGATTTTATTGCACACACCTATTTAAAAGTTTCACTCTTGCCCTAAAATTTCGTCTTTGTTTTTGCGCCCTTGCATGAATTTTGCACATTTGATATAATTTTGTGCTTTTGTTTTTTTCCCTTGATTTTTTGTTTCATTTTTTGTGCACTTGTTGAAAATTTTGCGCTTTTGAAATATTTTTTCACTTTTGAAATTACGCATTTTCCTTTTTTTTATCACTTTTGACTAAATTTTTTTTGCTTTCGCCTGTTTTGCTTGCTTTTGAAAAAAATTCATCACTTTTGACAAAAATGTTTTTGCTTTTTCAACTTTTTGAATTTTAAGTCAATTTGTTCATTGTTTTAGGTTCATTTTGCATTTTCATAGAAAATCCTTAACATCATGGTTTGAATGGTTGTAGGTGGTTCTTAATCCGCTTCAGTCAAGGGAGCGATGATAGTGTGATATGTTTGATTTGATCGCCATGTTTCATGAGTTAGAGCGAGATGTTTTAGATGTTGTTGGGTTATGGCATATCTGCTACATGCGTACCATCAGATGTTATAGAGGGATGATGATTGCTCTCATGGAGAGGTGACACTCAAAGACCTCATATTTTCATTTACCTAATGGGGAGGCCACTGTTACCCTAGAGGATGTGTGGAGGATCCTCTGCATACCCATTCACAGAGAGCTTGTTACATATAATGTTCGACGGGGTACCCACGCTATGCACCACGTTCTTTGTGTGAGACATCTAGAGGTTCACGGGACAAAGGTAGACCTTTCTAATTTTGTTGGAAGTGTTGATAATATTTATTTTGTTCTCTGTGGTTTGGTCATGGGGCTCATTTTTCCTTATAGGAGAGGCAGATAGTTTCCCATTGGTTGGGGTGTGTATATCAAGCAGATGTTCGAGCATGGGACTAGATACGTATGGGGTCCATGTCTCCTTGCCCACTTGTTCAAAGATATGCATGAGGTTGCGTACCACAGTGGGAAATCTATTTCTACTAGTTTCTCTCTTTTGAATGTATGGGCCTAGGAGCACATCCCAATTGCTCGTCCTAATGGTATATTGGATCGTACTGCTAGGGATCCATATTCTTATCATTATGGAGTTTTCCTTCATTACACTTCGCTTGGATAGCTTCCCTACTACCGCTATGTTTTTTATGATATGCCAGGTTTAGTATGGATACCGTATATGGATTGTGAGGCATGGCATGGCGATTAGGAGTAGTTGGTATTTTGCAGATAGACTAGATGGCTCATTGGTTACATTCGCTCTTTGTTGGAGAGATATCTACTGGATCGTGTTTTCTGTTAGTTTGGAGAGAGACAGGGCCATTTCCTAGATGCGTATGAGGCTCATTTTAGTCGAACTACCAAAGAGGTCTGAGTTTGGGGTTTACAAGCTGATCATGATGCTGTTGTTGTAGATTTTAGAGCTCTTTCCCCATTCAGGTGGGGTTGGCCAGTGGGTTTAGCAAATCCTGTTACTACCCTTGATTTTGATCTATGGTGGGCACGATGCATTCCTTTGAGATTCACAAATCCTTCCAGTGTTCCTGTAGTGGGTAGAAAAGGAATTATCGGTCATCATGGGGAGAGGTAGTGTGTGGAGATCGTTGTAGAGTAGCTTTCTAGGGTGAGGCAGGATGATGGGCATGATGATTCAACGTAGTAGGATTAGGGACAGGCCGCAGGTCCTCCTCCACAACCTGGAGATGGAGGTGTATAGTTAGCACAAATGACAACTGTGAGAGATGGAGAGGTAGGGCAGCAACATGCCATAGAGGCTTAGGTTGCTATATTGACAATGGAGAGGGACATAGCTCAACATGAGAGAGATGGCTTCAGGGGCGAGTGAGATATCGAGATTGGGCACCGTCTTGTGGCCGAGACACAATTGCAGGATATTACCACCGAGAGGGATAGCCTTAGGACATAGCATGATAGTATTTGTGTCGAGCGAGATCAGTTGTTACAATAGGCGACTTATTATCAAACCTTGTATGATGCCTTTGTTCATAGAGTGTAGCAACAACCACGGTTTGGAGAGCCTAGTACTGCTAGGAAGGCCACGTTCGATGGACATTTCATTAGACAGTCTAATCCGCAACCTGATCCTTAGAGTCCTCCTTCGGCCGATAGTAGTTTATTTGTACTGTTCATAGACTTATATTGTAGACATGATTATGTATATCTATTCATCGGCCTAGCTGAGGCCTCGTATATATGTATTTTTTGTATTTTCCTATCACACATATTTCTATGATGATTTACCATGACATTCTCATTTTTGATGATGATATATATGTGATATGCATGCTTCAATTCAACTTCATTATGTGTTATTGTGATGATTATGGATGGCGATGTATGATGAGGTATGTTTATACATGTTTTTGTACTTTTCTGATGTATGCATATGATGTGGATGGATGGATCGATATATCATTATAATATATGATGTTTTATTATGTATGTGATAGATGTTGATATATGATGGATGTATGCCTTATACATGATACATGATGTTTTAATTGATTTATTATCATCATGATATATGCATTTACGACATTGTGGATGCAGGATGGATATGGTACTAATGATATTATAATGCAAGATGGACGTTAGTTAGAAGAAATATTTGATGATGGATATAAATTTGATGTTAGTTATTTGATAAGTTTCTTTTGCTTTGCTTGGAGGCTTCACATTTTTAACAATCCTTTTTGATGTAGCAAACAAATATGATGCACCAGGGTATTAAGACCAAGGTGACATTGTATCCATTGCGTGGACTTTGACTCGACATACAAAGAATATTCTCGCTCATACCAGACATATGAAAAATTTGTTTAAAATATATGGTTGAGTTGTATTTAAAACTTTTTGGATCAGTTACACAGAGAGGTATGAAATACCGAACATGCAATTTCTACATGAATAGCCTCAAAACAACTTCCATACACTCAATAAAGCAAGTATTCATCATGGTAGTATCAAAAAAATATCTTACAAACAACAAATAGAAATGATGCTCAATTTCCCCCATTCCTTCTCTAAATCCAAGTTATGGACATCCTCAAGAGATCCTGGGAATGATTCAATAAAATTAATCATAAAGATAAGACTATAAAAAGATGAAACATAGTTGCAGTATCACTTTTCATATTTGTTTTGAGGTTTTATGCTATTATTCGTTGTTGATCATGTCTATCGTAGGAATGGATCCATTAAGGCATATCTGAGGATGTTGTTGGTGAATTGTCAAAAGATAGGTAGTTAACACTTTGTCATTGTTTTCATATGTTTGTTATCAAAGCTTTATGATTGTTTTCTTGAAAGTTCTAGCTTTTGGTGTTTTCTCTATTTATTTGTTTGTTTTGTCAAAGGGTGAAGATGATTTGTTTATTATGGATGAAAAGTTTATTGTGGATTGTGATGATGGAGATAAAACTTTTTTTTAATTTTTTCTGAGTTTTATGATGTCACTTTTGTTGTTTTCAGGGGACTAACGTAGGGCCTCAAGGGCTCATCAAAGATAAGCCTTGCCTACGTTGTACACATAGAGGCTCTTAGTTCGCTTGGTTTAGATAAGAACATTTTTTTGTTTTTCGAATGTTTTTGGATTTTGAATTTTTGTGAATTTTTTTTGGATTTTGTATTTTTTGACTAAGTTGAAATAGCATTATAGACACCTAAGGGGACTGAAATAAGACCTCAGAGGCTGATAAGCCTTGCCTATGATATACACACAGAAACCATGCAGTTTGACTAGTTTAGATAAGAACATTTTTTAATTTTTCAAATGTTTTTGGATTTTGAATTTTTGTGAATGTTTTTTGGATTCTATATTTTTTGACTAAGTTGAAATAGAGTTATGGAAACCTAAGGGAAATGACCTAAGGCCTCAAGGGCTGATAAGCCTTACATTGTACACACAAAAACCACGTAGTTCGACTATTTTGACACAAAGCATAACATATTTTTGGAATTCAAACAACGTTGATAACTTGGATTGATATTCCACTTTTGTTTCTAGAGGATATGTTGTGGGAAATCTACTTGAACTAGCTGTGAGGTTGAATCAAATGTTGATATCTGAGAATTTTGAGTGAAGGAATAATCCAAAGTTGTTGTTTTTGACTTTGCTTTTGATTTTGTTGTTTTCTACATGTTTTTGATTTTTGTTTGTTTTCTAGATGTTATTTGATTTTTTTGTTTGTTTTTTATCATGATGGGATGCACAAGGATCTAATCCACTACCTGTTTGGAGAATTTTCCCCCAGTTCGAGACAAGACTACCTTCTCCAGGAGATTGATTTTGATGGGGCAATAAGGTTCAATACTCAACCAATTACCAAGCCATGGTTGGACACATGTTTTATTATGGCACCTATAGGTGGATGCTTTAGATAGTACCAATTGATCATTTTATCATAGCTTCGTTTGAGCCGATTCTGATAAACCTAGAGATGGTTTAACGTGCTCAAACACCTTTCATCTAAGAGTTCCAACTCATTTAATTTGGATACTCGATACTCTTCATTATTGACCATGCCTTTTAGTGATATTTGCAATGAGGGGATTTTGACTTCGATAGGTAAGACAACTTATGATCCATTGACCAAGGAGAAAGGTGTGGCACCTATAGGTGTTCAGATACTGGTTCGGTAAGCCCATAGGGCTAGGTTCAGTTGCAAATTACAATCACATCTGAATTCATTAATAGTCTTCTTTAGTATCTTCAAAATGGTTTTGTTAGATGCTTCAACCTGATCATTTCCTTGGGGGTAATAGGGCGTAGAGAATCTATGTTGGATAGAGAACTTGGAAAAAAGCTCTTGGACATGTTGATTCTTGAATGGGGATCCCTTGTCTGTTATGATTTTTTGGGGAATTTCATACCTACAAATCAGATAATTCAAAATGAACTTTGATATCTATTTTCTGGTGATGTAGGTCAATGGAATTGCTTCTATCCATTTGGTGAAATATTCAGTTTCTATAATAATAAACTTATGCCCATTAGAGGAAGTAGGAGAAATCTTACCTACCAAGTCTAATCCCCATTACAAAAAGGCCATGGTGTTGTGGTGGGTCTCAACTCTTGTGCTGGTGCGTGAACGCGGTCAGTATGTTGTTAGCATTGACAAAATTTTCTAGAATATTGAATACACTCTTGTTCCATGGAGGGAAAATAGTACCCCGTTCTTAGCAACTTTTGTACAAGGTTAGGTCCACTAGAGTGGGACCCACAAACACCTTCATGTACCTCTTGTAAGGTAGTTTTCACTTCTTCTATGTTAAGATTTGGAGTAACATACCATCTAACCTATGACGATATAATGTATCTCCAAGGATCGTGAATCAGGAAGTCCTACGGGTAAAGGTCTTCTTTTGGGTTTTTGTTAAGTCAAGTGGTATAATACCATGCTAGATATAATTGAATGTGTCTTGGTACCATGGTGAATTAGGACCAACAACAACACACAATAGTTTTGATTTTAGTATATCGAACGTCGGTACATGAGTAATTACTCTACAAGGAACTCATACTTAGGAATTTTCTATAAAATATCAAGAAGTGAACCTATTGTTTCCATGGCATCGACTGCTCTATTGTTGTTCTGAGGAATATATTCAAAGGTTATTGTGACAAAATATTCCTTGAAGTTATCCACCATTATTTTATAGGACATTAGCTTTTTGTCTTTTGTTTGGTACTCATCATTCACTTGTCTGGTCACTAGTTGAGAGTCTTCGAAGACCTATAATTCTTTTATCCTCCATTCAATAGCCATCTTGAGTTCTGTGATTAGGGATTCATACTCAAAGATATTATTTGTTCAGGGGAAAGTGATTATGTATGCCTTGGGTATACTATCTCATTGTGGTGTGAGAAATAGGATATCTGCTCCAAAGCCATGTTGAGTATGGGACTTGTCAAAGTATAGGGTCCAATGACTTGTCTATTCTATCAACAATATACTTTCATCTAGGAAGTCTTATATAAGAGGTTTGTGATCTTCTATTGGTGCATCAGATAGCTGGTCTGCTATGATTTATCCCTTGATGGCTCTTTTGTCTACATACTCTATGTCAAAGTCACTCAAAATCATTACCCATTTAGCAAGTTTTCCTATTAGAGTTTCTTTTTTCTAATAGGTACTTTAGTGGATCTACCATTGAAATCAACTTTACTTGTCTGTTTAAGATATAGTGTCTCATCTTTTATATCACAAATATGACTAAGAGACATGCTCTTTCTATGGGAAATTAGTTCAACTCGTAGCCCACCAATGTTCAGCTAATGCAGTAGAGCACTCTTTCTTTGTTATTATCATCTAGCTATGCTAGGAGAGCTCCCAACACTGCTTGTGTTGTAGACACACAGAGTATCATTTATTTGTCTGGAATAGGTGGCATCAATACTAGAGGAGTGAGTATATATTCCTTGACTTGCTGGAATGCTTGGTCACATCTCCCATCCCACTTGAATGTGATGTCTTTGTGTAGGAGATGGGTGAATGGGCAACATTTGTCTTCCAGTTGCACGATAAATTTCCTGATAGATTGTAGCTTCCCTTGTAAACTTATTAGTTGCTTTAATGTCTTTGGTGGAGGCATTTCTAATATGGCGTTCACTTTCGCAAGATCTACTTCAATTCCCCTTCTTGACACTATGTACCCTAGTAGCTTTCCGCATGTTACTCTGAATACACACTTTTTTTATGTTGAGTCTTAAGTTATATAGTTCTAGCCTATGAAACACCTTTGCAAGATTGGTCAAGTGATCTTCCCTTTTGACAAGCTTTGCTAGAATGTCATCCACATAGTCTTCCATAATTGTATGTAGCATACTGTGGAAGATCATTGTCATCGCTCGTTGATAGGTCACTCCTGCATTCTTTAGACCAAATGGCATGACATTCCAACAAAATCTCCCCAAAGCACAAGTGAATTTCATTTTATGCTGATCATCAGGGGATATTTTAATCTAATTATACCCAAATAAACCATCCATTAATGATAGCATCTCATGTCCTGCTATTAGATCTACGATCATGTCAATACTTGGAAGCGGGAAGTCATCCTTTGGGCAAGATTTTTTCAAGTATCAAAAGTCCATGCAAATCCTTATGCCCCCAGTGGGATTTGACATTGGTACTAGATTTAATATCCATTCCAGATAATCAATTGGTCTAATTAAACCTACATCTAGTAACTTCTTTAGTTCTACCTTTACCAACAATGCTATTTACGGATACATTTTCCTTAGTTTCTGCTTGGTAGGTTTAGCTCCAGGAGATACGCCCAAATGATGTACAACTAGTGTTGGATCTAGTCCAGGCATATCTACATATGTCCATGCAAGGTTTATCTTTCTATCATTGATGAACGTTGTGAAGTTCACTTTCTCTTCAGGATTAAGTGACTTTGCATAGTATGTGATCTTCTTTAGGTTCTCTATTGTGCCAACGTTGATGGATTCTACTTCTTCCACTAGGAGCATTGACTTTTCTTGATATTCAAATATGGGGAGATTGAACCCTCCATCTCTGGGTGCCTCGAAGAGGTTTTCACCTTCAGATTTGTCCTTTATTTTCTTCTTTTTAGGATTCGATAGAGCCACATTGTGGTTTTCTCTAGGGTTCTCGTTTTGATCTTTATATTATCTTTTTCATTTTTATGACTAGAGGATACAATATCCCCACCGAAGTATGCATCTTGTTCGAGTTCCATGACAAAACCCTCTTTATGATCTTTTGTTGGTATGTTAGTTTGAAGTCCCATAAACTTTGCGATTGCTTCATCATTTTGGAATTGATCTAGAACAGGTGTATGTTGTTGTTGGTCCCAATCTATCAATTGTGGGTAGCAGAGGGGTATGATATCATCATTATCTACAAACTTACAAAATTTGTTGATATGGTTAATATGGCTCTAATATCATTTTCCCATTGGGTGTCTAGGTCATCATCACTAGAGATGACGGAGGGGAATCCCATTCATACTCATTAGAGTATGTTCTAGAATAATAGTTGTCATTAGGAATAGTTTTGATAGGTTGGATAGGGGCCAAGATTATGCTAAATCTCTTAAATAAGTCCTCGATAGGTAAATCATTGTCTACATGATGGTATATATGCAATGTCTTAATGCTAGTAGGAGTGTGTTTCTTAAAAGAGGTACATCCAATTTTTTGAGTCACCACATTTATTGAATCATAACCTAGTCCCATGTTTTTATTTCTTTGTTCCACTATGATGGGCTTCCATCTACCTTGTTTGTGTAGACCAAGGCCACCTATTCCAGTATATCCCATTTGTTTAGCTAATTGATAGCCTTTACTGCTAGGATCGATTAGAAGGGGTTGTGGCTATTCTAGCTCCTTTTGGTCCTCTTTGTAGATAATTGATGACAAGTCTTATTTGAATATCTCTTCATCCTTCATATCTACCCACTTGGTAAAAATTGTGGGTTTGGCTATCATTTTTACTGTTTACACATATTTTATCTCCTTCATTCCTCCATAAACCTTGGGTTTTGGACAAGGAAGCATGCCAATGCAAAATGCTTGGTTGAAGTGATATTTTCCATTACCCTTGTCAAGTACTTGAACCTTGGTTTCAGTTTTTGGTTGCTCAATTATTGTGATCTTGGTTGAGGTTGATGGTAGTGTGGAAGGGTCAACATATGAAAATGAATGAAATGATATGTCATTGTTGGGTATGCACTGGATTTTGTTATACTTCTCCAATTTTGTACAAAAGTGGAAGGGTTTAGGATCAACATATAATGCCATCTCCTTTCCTTCATGAGGAAACTTTAGACACTGGTGAAAGGTTGAACGAACTACTTGTAATGCATGAATCCAAGGGTGTCCTAGGAGGAGATTATATGGTAACTCAAGGTAAAATACCTGACATGTGGTTTTTGTGGTGGCTGGTCCTATTTGTATTGGTAGCCTGACTATCCCTTCTGAATTCCTTTCAAGGCCATCATAGGCCTTGATAGTAATGCTCTTTCCTTTGTTCATCACATCGTCAAAATACCCCAACTATTTCATGAATTTCAAAGTATAGATGTTTGGACCTGCATTGTTATCTATCAACACTCGTTTGACCATGTTTTTGTGGACACCAACCTCTATGTAGAGAGATTGGTTGTGGAATGACTTTCATGGAAGGTATTTCTCATAAAAGACTAAATGGTGACTAGCTGTGATTTTTCCAACCATGGCTTGGAACTGATCTAGATTGAGGTCTTTAGGAACTTATGCTTCTAATGATTTTTCAAGTATCTCCCTATGTGTGAGTGATATTTTTAGTAGTTCTAGGATTGAGATCAATGTGGGAGTCTTCTTCAACTATTCCACAATACTGTAGTCATTTGATGAATTAGTTACAGGCTTAGGTGGGGTTCCCTGTATTGTAACTATCCCTCAACAATTAGTTACAGTACATTCAATGTCCCTATCTTGTATAGTCACTACATTTACCCTAGTGTTATTTGCTTGAGAGAGGGTACCTAGAACTATGTCACCATAGGTCTAGTTAGCATTGTGATAGTCTTGGTCCTTTCCTTTGTCATTCTCTTTAGCATGGTTCAGAATTGGATTTGTGTATATATGGAGGTCTTTGCTTCCAGGATGATGTTTGACATCCACTTCTCCTTTGTATATCAAGTCTTGTATGATGTTCTTGAGTCTCATGCATTTTTTTGTTGTATGTCCTTTGATTTTGTGGAACTCGCATAAATCCTTCTCATTGTACCATGGTGTTTTGAAGCTTGGCTCCTCATAGTTTGGGCGATCATTGATCTTGATGAGGTTTTTTTGCACTAGTTTGCACATAACTGTCTCAAGTGGCTCTCCTAATACAATGAACTGCCTTCTTAGTTGATCATATTGTCTTTGTTTCCCTCCCTGATATGTCTGTTGGTTGACTACTTGATTGTTTTGGGGATAGGTAAGTTGATTGTTTTGTGCATTATTAGGAGCATAGCTTGTTTGTGACACTTGAGGTTTGTTTTCAGGTACATTAGGATTTTATACATTCCATACTGCTCTAGCATCCACTACCCCATCGTTGGTGACATTTTTATTCTTGGCCCAAATTTTAGGTTTCTTATTCGAATTAGAAGAATTGTCTCTTGGGTTGTTTAGCTTGATCACTCCCCTGACTATGAGGGCCCTTTCTATGTGCAGTCCCTTTTCAATGGCCTCTTCAAAGTTGGCAGGACACAACATGGTAAGTTGGTAGCTTACTTCTGCTTGGACATTGAAAATGAATATATCTACTAATTCCTTGTTGGGAATAGGCCACTTGCACCTACTAGCCTTATATCTCCATATCTGTAGGTAAGAGGTAAAGGATTCTCCTTGAATCTATTTAATCTTGTATAGATATTTGATTGCGATGTCTTGTTCTATATTGAATAAGAAGTGGTTTACAAATTTTTGTAGTAAATTCATCAAAAAAATTAATTCTTGGTGGTAGATGGTCAAACCATTCCATGGCGTGACCAGTAAGACTATGTGGAAAGAGCCTCATGAGGTAAGATTCACTATTTTGTACTTCCATACATGATACCGAAAAGTATCATACTTGTTCTACTGGATCTCCCTTTCCTTTGTATTTGTCAAACTTTGGTATTTCAATTTTTTTCAAAAAAGGAAGCATAGTAATGGAATGATCAAAAGGAAATGGACATATATCCTGAAGAGTATAAGTCTTCTTTGGTTTCCCTATCTGCATTTTTGATATTCTCTAATTTATAGCATGTAGTTGTACATCTACCTCTATTTTTGGTACATTTCTTTGTGGATCTTGTGTGTAGTAACGTTGTTGTCCTACCATGTTTTGGTCGGAGGTTGGGTATTGTAGAGGTACGAGACCTTGGTAACCATGTTGGGTGGAAAGAGAGTTAAATCCTTTTTGGGTGAAAGGAGGGTTAGCTCCTTGTTGGATGAAAGGAGGGTTAGCTCCTGGTTGGATGTAAGGAGGTTTAACTCCTTGTTGAATGGAAAGAGGGTTAGCTCCTTGTTGAATGTAAGGAGGGTTAGCTCCTTGTTGGATGGAAGGAGGGTTAGCTCCTTGTTGGACGTAAGGAGGGCTAGCTCCTTGTTGAACATAAGGAGGGTTAGCTCCTTGTTGGATGGAAGGAGGGTTAGCTCCTTGTTGGATGTAAGGAGGGTTAGCCCTTGTTTTTGTTGAGGGGTACCTTGGTAGTGCATTAGCGGTACACCCTATTATTGAGATGAGTTGTATTGAAGGTTACCCTAGTGGTGCATTAGCGAATTACCTTGTTGATGGGACAAATTGGGAAGGGTATCCTGTGGCACACCTTATTGTTGGGGTGAATTGTTTTGAAGGCTACCTTGATAATGCATTGGTGGGATACCTTTTTCATGGGACAAATTGGGAAGGGTACCTTGTGGCACACCTTGTTGTTGGGGTGAACTATTTTGAAGGCTACCCTAATAGTGTGTTGGTGGGATACCTTGTTGATCGGAAAAATTGGGAAGGGTACCCTGTGGTACACCTTTTTGTTGGGGTGAACTATTTTGAAGGTTACCCTAATAGTGTGTTGGTGGGATACCTTGTTGATGGGATGAATTGGGAAGGGTACCCTGTCGCACACCTTGTTGTTGGGGAAAACTATTTTGAAGGCTACCCTGATAGTGCGTTGGTGGGATACCTTGTTGATGGGATGAATTGAGAAGGGTACCCTATGGCACACCTTGTTGTTGGTACTGTTGATTGGGAAGGGGACCATGCAGCCCACCTTTTTGATTGAAAAGGGTACTCTGTGGCACACCTTGTTGTTGGTACCATTGATTGGGAAGGGGGCCATATGACCCACCTTGTTGATGGTACTGTTGTGGGAATTTCCCTTGCTGATTTGGTACATTTTGGGAAGAGTCAATATATGAAGTGTTTTGGGTCATGTATTGTCATGTTGGTGGATTGTTTCTTTGTGGTATGTATTGAGATGGACCTCCTTGATACTGTTGGGCCACCACCGCTTGTTTGATTTGGGATGGTTTTCTATACAAAGTAGAATATTGGTGGCATGTTTGGAATGTCCAATGGCTTAGGTATCACTACTGTATTTGACTCCACTTTTCGACGAAATTTTGTTGAACTGTTGACAAACTATTGCCAGAATTCTGACGAATCTCTTGAAAAATTTCCATCAATGAATTTTCTTTGGTATCCTGACGAGCTTCAAAATGTTGAAATCATGACTGAACTTCGTCGGTTGCCGCCACAAAAAAGGGACCACGTGTTTTTTGGAATATCGGCGAACATTGCATCGATCTAGCAATGAACAATAGCCATAACACCCATGGCATGCCTCTACCAAATTGTTGGAACAACATGAGATGTTTGTTGGAATTGTGACCAAGTTTCGTGGAAACTCCAACAAACATTCATCATTTGTTCGACGATCTCATCATCGGAATGAGATCAAAATTGTGTCGGAGCTATAGCTATATCGGGAGGATTGACTTGTGGTCTCATTGATGAGCACGAGGAAGTATATCAGCGAGACTTATACCATCGGGGTAAGTTCTGAATGTTTGCCCAACCCGCTATGTCTCACTGATTTATTCCTAGTGCTCCTATTTGTGAAAGAAATGACAGTCTCACTGATGAAAATTCATCAGTGAGACTTAAATGTTCGGGCCAACATATATTTTTCATGCTGATAGATTCTCTTCATCGATAAGACCATAATCCAGTCTCCCCGATATTCTGACAAACATTCATCGTTTGTTCGATGATCTCGCCATTGGAATGAGATAAAAATTGTATAGGAGCTATAGCAACCTGGTCACACTTTTTTTTTTCGTCGGACTGGGTTGTCGAAATTTTGATGAAACATAGCAGTCTTTTTTTTTTAAAAGATTTATCGGGAGGATTGACTTGTGGTGTCATCGAAAAAGCATGGGGAAGTATATCGACGAGACTTATACCATTGGGGTAAGTTCTGAATGTTTACCCGACCCGCTATGTCTCACTGATATATTCCCAGTGCTCCTATCGGTGAAGGAAATGATGGTCTCGCTGATGAAACTTCATGGGTGAGACTTAAACGTTCGGGCCAACATATATTTTTCATGCTGAGATGACTTGTCTTGCCGATAGATTATCTTCATCGATGAGACCATAAGCCAATCTCCCTGATATGTCTTCTTTACTAATCTTGATCGTTACAACAATTTTGATGTCTCATCGATTTACTAAAAAGTGCTTGTAACCCATAATAGGTCAGGAAGACCCATACTAGCTCATGCTGATGTGATTTGTTTGCCACAATATCTTTGATCAAAAGGATTTTCAGGAGTAGAACGAGGTGACCGTGGGTAATTATATTATGTAGGGCCAATTACATCCTTTTCTGACTCAAAATGTAGTTATTATTGAGAATTTTATATGAGTAAATCATTATATTTTGTAGGGCCAATTCACATGAACTACTCAGAACTAGGGAAATGCAGAATCAATGATACCTCAATTACTAAACCAATCGTTTGAATGATACGATAAAAAACACTTGCTCTTTCAACTTCAAATGAATGTCATTGGAGAAGTGACTTATAGATGATACATGCAGCTATAGGTCTTCCATTACTAAAGCCAACAACTTCTATGATACACTTGATCAATGCATCTTGATTTTCCTAAAACCAAAATAACAAAAAAATGTAGTGTAAGGGAATAAAAAAATTACCAGAGCTTTATAATATAATGTGCCTAAGAAAAAAAGTAATATAACTGGAAATACAAATAGAAGAGATAGATACTCCTCCAGAAGGTCAGAATCATATACTTGTTGCCTGTTAGTGAGAGTCTTATGTGGCCTCTGCTCTCCATCAGTGAGCTCTTTCAAGGAAAACATAGGGGTCTGTGAATTCTGCCAGACACATCTATTGGTTAAAATATTATTGAAAAATAATATTACTTATTTAAAATCGGGAGAAGGAGATAACTAAAATTATACATAAAAAGATATAATTTGTTTATATTGGAAAACCATGAGTGTATGATCATGATGGCATTAACCATTTTAAGGCACAAAAATGGACAATACATAATGACAAGTGGAAACTTAACCTCCTTGAGTTAACATCACAAGCCAAACTAGCTTTGGTCTCTACTAAACAATGTTGCAAGATCATTGCCCACACACAAAAATTTGTGCTTCTGACAGTCCACAAATGCACCTACACAATAAAGTACACACAATAATAGTGCTCACAAATATTCCAACCCCATTATAGCAAGAAAGGTTCGACAAGGTATTGCAACAATACGAAGAAATCTTTCTATTCCTCTCAGTCCTCTCTCTATCTCTTTCTATCCATATATTTCTCTACCTCTATCATGATTTCCTAAATATATATTTGTATCATAGAGCAGTAAGGTTGGTATGAAGTAAGATTTTTTGTTCCACTTTGCTATAGCAATACCTATAGGTGCTCAGGGTCATGTTGTGTTTTTTGCGATTATCAACGAATCTCTCGTGGGTACTTCCTATGCTTGTTTTATGCACATCAGCATACCTTTTGTGAAAAGTCCCTACATTTTTTTTAGGAAAATTGGTATATTTTTCATGCATTCTTCCTATGTTTGTTTCAGGCAAATCAATGTAGGAAAATAACATCCAAAAATAGATGCTTAGTTACTCGGGTGAGCAATAAGTATTTTATTCAACTGTAAATTGGCTATTCCAGCTAAGTACCTTTAAAGTGTTGGTCTAGAGGCATGTAGGCAGAGCAGCTTCGTTTTCTTCAATAAGTTCTATTGCTTCAACAACAGGGAACATATGAAGTTTGGAGACCACAATTTATAGTCATTCAACACAATATTACCTCATTTAACTTTATTATGAAATTCCCTAAGCTGCAAACAAAGTGCTAAAATGGCAATCAAACAAAGCACTGGAATAGATAATAACAACAAAATTCCAAAAATTCAGGCTTCAACCTCGAGGAAGGTCTGGATCAAATAGTCATTGTAGCCATAATATATAGACAAATCTGCAACAAGCCACTCAATATAGTCCTTTGGAGTAGACCCTTTTCACCTTAAAGCTTTGAAATTGGACAAAATTCTAACAACTAATAGAGAAAGGATTGATATGTATCATTAATGAACACTATCGAACATAGTCCAAATAGATGAAACAAGTGATGCCTTGTAATCTTGAAAACAATGCAACAACAATCAAAATTAAAAAATTACCCTCTTTTATTCTCCTCTTAAGGTTTGGGAGGTCAGGTGGGTGCTTCCCCTCTTCTTCAAGCTCCTGAAAACCAGTACAAAACATATGAACAAAATTTCATGGTTAAGTGGAAGCCTCCCATCAACAACAAGATCCAAATATTCGTGTATCTATCTCAATCGAGCCTCTAAACCTTTCAAAGCTGTCAATTTTTCCACTAACCTGTTATGCACAAAAGTCAAATTTTAGAGTTATGTCACCACTAAAAACAAAAGAAACAGAGCTTTGAAACCAAATCCACACACAACACAATGTGGTATTCGTAGAAATCCATACAAACAAACTAAACTCAGAACATTGGAATGGAAACAACTTCAAATTAAGATACAAAGCATGGATTCACTTTACTGAACTGGAGGCACATTTCACAATAATGGGTTCTTCATCTAAAACATTTGTACAAGGTTCAAATAGTAAACAAATTGATGAAAGATAAAGGAATTAAAAAGATACTTATGTAGTTGGATTGATGGTCGTAAACTGGTACATGTTTTTTGTGTAGGAGTCATATCACATCCACAAACATGGTAGAGCTATGCAAAGCAGGAGAAATTGGCTTGGAAAATGAAGGCATCAGGGTATAAAGAATCATTTTTCTGCCACCATAGTGAAAAGTTAGCACTTTCTTTCATCTTTGCATATTGGTTTGATGCTTCAAATGATGCATTTCTTATATTCAAAAGTTCATTACCTTATTGAGCTTCTCTTTGTTTCGAGAATAGTTTAATATTCTCTACTTAACAGGGCTAACCACGTGACGCACGAAGCTCATTTGGCCCCTCCCCCCCCCTCACATCACTCTCAATTCCCCATACCTGATCATATAACATTAATCATTCATTCATCCATTAATAACATATAACATTCATTCATTATCATATAACATTCATTCATTAACATATAACATTCATTCATTAACATATTCACATTCATTCATAATATGATTACAATCACTTTTTTTTTGTTTCTTTCTTGAAGCTAAAAAAAGCTGAAGTGTAGTATCATTTTCTAAATCATATGTCCCTCCTTTAGTTGTTATGCCCTCTGCTTGTGATCTTAATGTACGCCTAGTCATGTACTCACGACATGGATGGCACTGCAAGGGGGGGTCTGCTGCAATAACAAGAAATGTTAAATTGATATGTTTTATTATTATTGTTACAAGTATTTCATTAATTAAAAGAACATTAGAGTGGTTCTCTTTACCTAATGGGGCCACATCATGTTCCTGATCTTCTCTTATACCCTCATGCTCAACATGTTGAGCACCCTCTAAATTGTGATTTGGAGTTGAAACACGAAAGGTTACATTAATTAATACACCAATTGCAATTAAGTATGTTTAAAAGAAATTAGAGTGGTCCTCTTTACCTGATGGGGCCACATCATGTTCCTGATATCTCTCCTGATCATGCTCAACATGTTGATCACACTCTACATGCTCTAAAGTTGAAACAGGAAAGGTTACATTAATTAATACACCAATTGCAATTAAAGATGTTTAATTTTATTAATCTATACTGTGTTTTGTATAGCACATGAATACATCCAGTACTAGGATGCGCACCATGACCTTCATCTGCAGGTTGTGCTCCACCCTCACAGGCTGCATTCCAATGTCATGCGCAGTATTATCATTGCTTGTCTATTTAAAACAAATAGGCACACAATTACTTTATGGTGGAAATTAATATTAAATAGATTTCACCTTTATTGAGTTTATTTACCTGCGTGTCAAATGCAGTGGAAGATTGTGTTTTCCCAATCAAGACTCTTAGGAATTCAGCCATGGCTCCATAGCCTTGTTGGACATCAATCTTCAAGTCCTCTTCTATGGGCACTCCGTTGAATTCAGAGCCCTGTATTTTTTGCATTAGATCATGAATTTTGCTTCTATGATATGATAAAACCAAAATTGTTTGAAATTTATTATTTGGATGCAATATTTCATTTATTGATACTTACAATTAGTGCGGCTAATTTCATATAACCACCAGAGCCAAGTTTGTGATACTCGTGTTTTTCTAGTATTGCCTTTGTTTCCTTTGATGTGTTGGGCAGCCTATGAAAAGTTTGAAATACATTAGATTATGTAAAAAGAAAGAGTAATCAGTATATAATTACATTGTTGATAGTATCACATACCTTCCTTGGCTCGGTGGTGTCTTTCCTTTTTTCTTTTCAGCCTTCTCCTTTCCATCCAACACCGGGTCCTTCCACTCCCTCTCTGGAATCATGGGGGGATGCTCATACTTTTTGTTCTTCTCTAAATGTGACCTATATTGGTCCCTTCCATACTTTAGATAGGTACCAAATTTCTTAAGGACCTTCGTTCGGTTGAATGTTTTATCACCGAACATCAAAACTAAACGGTTAATGAGCTCATCTTTTAAATCTTCATTTTGGGCATTCCACCGTGTATGTATTGTGAGCCCGAAGAGCTCCAATGTAATATCACTTAGATGTTTATAAAAAACATCATTTCCTACAAAATGATCATGGGATCATTAGTCTAAAAAGAGTGATCAATAAGTAAATTTCAATTAGATTATATTTAATAATAATTAAAACATTTTAAAGTACCTGGGACCTTCTCTATCTTTATGGGAACGAAATCCTCGGTCACCACAAATGTGATCGGAAATGTTCCTGTACTAGTAATACGGGAAGATCCAAGAAATGCTGCTAAAACATCACCAGTACTAGTTGTTGGCTTTGCATCCCCAGGTACATTTCCTAACGCATGTTCTAGCATGTGTTCGCTATGAGAGGGTGCACTACCCGATGCCTGCATGCTATGTGTTGCCAACATTTGAGATGACAATATAGGCATGAATGATGGGGTCAGATGATGTGATGTATGCATAGGAAGATCAGGATTGACACTTGTACCAAACCCTACTCCTCGGGCAGCACCTAAAGTAACCTGATCATGGCCAACAACATCATGAGGACACAAATAATCCTATAAAAACAACACATATTTTAGTTCATGACATAAAAGAGTACAAAATATAAAACCATGAATGAAATTATGTTATAATTAAAGACCTCATGACAACTTACTTGCAAGTTTTGTGCTCTCTCAGTCAATATTTTAACCCTCTCTCTTATCTCATTTGTTTGAGGCACTATGAATATCAACTTAAGGATTTCTTCATTGCATTTTTTTTGGGTCTTCCTTAACATATCGAGAGGGCTTGCTGAATATGCGATGTCATCATCACATAATATTGACTATACCTCCCTATGGATGTTCTCCTCTACTGCTGGTTCCTTTCCCCGATTAGCCAACTGCATCAAGAATATTAAAAAAATAATAGAAAATTAACCCAAGGAACTTATGAAAAAAACATAAAAAATAAAGCATTTTGCTTGTATCTAATTTGTACAATTACAATGAGGTAAACCTATCGGGTAGAAGCAACTGAAGATGCATCATGATCTGTGCTCTGGGCCGGATCCTTCCCCGTATGATCAATGTTCCGCTGTGACAAAAATTAAATATAAAAAAGCATTACCGAAATGAAACCAATAGACTTATGAAAAAAAACATAAGAATAAAATGGTATATTGGAGTCATTAATTGGAGGATTGGGTAAAAATGGTACATAGCCGCATTACCACCGCGCATAGCAATGGCTGTGTTTGTAACTAAGTGATTCAAATTGTAATTGATTAGCAACTCTTCCTCTGTAGTTATTGATTTTATCACACATACGAATACACAGTTTCCCTCGTGCACCTTGAATATGCAATTGGGTTGCTTATTTGTTGACCCAGGTCATGTACCGTTTATAAACCCTGCAATATTCCCTGATGTTTTTGGCCTTTCATCAATGTACATAGCCCTCCTTTATTTTGATCCTTATCTTTTGGCTATATATAATTTCTTTGACAATTCATACCTCATGCCGTGTATATCAGACCAGCTGCATCAATCTTTATGCTTGTAATAGGATCTGACATACTCCATCAATTGATTAATTTTTTCGTAACAGACCTTTATTCTGTCCATGCAAAATAGGCCCAAACCATGTAATGACGATGGTGCTATGTGATATATCCTCTCGTTGACACAAAAATTAGTATTTATTGGAGAAAGTTCCTTGGGTACCCATTGTTTCTGTAGATGTTTGTATCTCAAGGGCACCTTGATGTCACCTATGCTCTCATCATCATAAGAACATGACCCCCCTTCAGCAAGAAAAAATTCCATGCGTTTACGGAATTTTCTTCTAATCTTTTGACCTCTAGTTGATCTCTCTTTTAGACATACTACATGTCTCGCTTTCCTCTTCTCTTCCTGAATTTCCCTCGCTCGAGGAAGACAGATATAGAAAAATACCTATTATTTGAGTGAGTACCTACACTCATAAGGATGTTGGATGAAGTTCTTTTCATGGTGATGTGATCCCAAGGTGACATTATGATAAATCTATCATTTCATCACACTAGAATTTGTGATTATAAGGTAATCAAGTCTTGATAGATTGAAAGTTATTATTTTCACCCGTCCAAATATGTCCATCACAAATCAAATATAGCAATGTTTTAACTCCCAAACTTTGTAACAAGTGTGAAATGTGACTATAGTCCACCAGTTACACAACCAAGGCCTCAAATGTATTCTCTAATTGTAATCAAAGGACTTTTACTCTTCATTCAAGTAAATAAACTTGAAGGAAAACACCACCAAATGGTTTATTGGACACCTACATGTGACTAAAATAGCAGAAAATTTACATTTAATTTCCATATGTCTAAGTGGTTAACAGGGAGGGAGTGTGTACTAGGCCTGGTTAAGTCATCATAAGTTTATGCTTTGGCAATAAAAATTGTTTAAGTCATCTTAAATCTTCCTATGTCTAATTGCTAGGAGACTTTTGGTATGTTTTCAGGTAGGATGAGTGGTTGCATCAATGTTCTAGTTCTCTATGACAAGGTTTCAACATCTTAAAATAGTGAAGGTTAGTGCTCATAGTCATTTGAAACAACAACATTTTCATTATGTATGATGGTAGGATTTTATAACTTAAAGTTAAAAGAAACTTTTTCAGTTTAAGGGGTTAGCACTTTATTTCATCTTTGCATATTGGTTTGGTGTTTCAAATGATTCATTTATTATCCCTCTTCTATCATATTGTATTCTCATCCCATTGCAATTGTTGATACCAAAATTTCATATCAAATACCACGTTCTTGAAGCAATTTTTTGTGTTTTTACTATTTTTTTGAAGTTCTTTTGTGTTGTATGGATCCGTACAAGCTTGAAATGCTCTGAGATCATTGGTGTAGATAAATATATTTGTTCGTACAAGCTTGATATGCTTTGAGATCACTGTTTTGTGTGAGAAAACAATCAAATACAGGGACTACCCTATTTTTCCTATGTAAAGGTTTGAGGGCTAAATAGAAATGACATCCACCAATCCACCCACTATCTTGGAACTGTAACTCAGTGGATTGGTGTGCAACATGGTATGATAGAGGTTCATTTCATTTAGGGGTCTGTTAAAGCAAGAAACTTGGAATTGAATTGATGCCCTAGGGCTAACAGGGGCAATTTTCTTGTGAATTTGTGGTTGTTAAGTCAAGGTTTTTCAATTTGATGGATATATTGGTAGAGTCATGGTGACACTATTTGATGGTCCAATCTCTACTTCAAAACAAAAATATCTCTAACAAATCTAAGAGCTATAATGGGATGGCCACCATCCTAGGAAAGATTCTTCATTCTCACTTTTAGGTGTTAAAATTTAATAATACCTTGATTGATGAAAGAGCCCAAAGAGCCTTTCTCCATGGTATCCAAGTACACATAGCAGTGGTCTTCTCTTATACGGTTGGACATGATTTAAAGAACTTAGCTAGGAATTATTCATTTAACCTAAGGTTTTCTCATAATGCCATCATTGGAAAAGTATGATCAAATTACTCTATTATGAAGAATTGGTCTATGTGCCTCTAGTAATCACTAAAAATGTTTGTAAGGATAAAATGACTAATTGCATCAGGTAGGAGAGAATCAACTTTGAGTTCTTCAAATATTATATTCCTCTATTCATAATTTTTAAGGGTTGTGTGTGGAGGAGGTTATGACTACCAAGAAGGGAGGAGACCTTTCCTTGCATATGATTGTGGGGGAGGTATTAAAGAAGAATTGTATGCCTCTATTTCCATTCATTAGATCTAGCTTAGCCTAGCATATACTTGGAATAAGTATATAATTGCTTCAGAATCATGTGATGAAGGCTATGCATGATGAAATCCTAGACCTTTGGGGGTGCTAATGTACGAGAAGATCTTTGGAAACTAGGCATGAAAATTGCAAGTTAAAGAGAATGGGGGTGCCAAACTTATAGTACTCATTGTCCCTTGGTCGTTGATTTTCCCTGAGTGCCCTCAACCTCATCTTCAGTGCTGGTATTAACCTTGTTTTCACTCCTCCAAACTCTTCCTCAGCGCTAGTATTGACCTTGTTTTCACTCCTCTACTCTTCGTCGGCACTGGTATTGACCTTGTTTTAACTCCAAACTCTTCGTCGGTGCTGGTATTGACCTTGTTTTCACTCCTCCAAACTCTTCCTCAATGCTGGTATTGACCTTTAACTTCTCCAATTTGATGAGCTACAACCTAGTTTCGTTAGGTTTTAGAGTATGTTAATTAAATTGAAAATTATGGCGCCATTTAGCTAGGTTTTAATATTCCACAATATAGTTAAGTATATATTAGTTAAATATATATTAGCTATATTAGATTTATATTTTGTAGCTCATTCTTTTAGATTAATAATAGACATTCATGTTTTTCTTCATGAAAGTATATATTCTATATTTTCCTTGGTCTTATCCCAATGCAAAATATAATTAATATAATATATATTTAATATAATAGTAATATTAGATTAAATTATATATAATATAATTATATTTATTATTATATAATAGTATATATAGACTTTTACCTTATATTTTAGAGGATTTTACCATTACACTACAACTGGTTTACCATTAAATGGCAATTGAAACTTGTTTTCCAATGACACAATAGTGGTTTCCAGGCATGAGATTTGTTTCAAGCTCAAATCTCACAATATATGTAGCCTATTAGCTAATAGAAAGAGATATAAAAACTAAAAAGATAGAGAAAGAGAGAAAGAGATGAACTTAGATAGATAGGGAGAGAGAGAGAGAGAGCATGAGAGAGAGAAATATAAGAGATACAAAGGAAAAGAGGGAGAGGGAAAAGAGAAAATATTTTTTTATTGGTTGTTTCATGTCAACAATCCAAGGATGAGTATGTGTCCTTGGGGAGTTATGCTCAAAGGTAGCATGCCATTTGATTAAAGATATGATAATTCTCCTTTAGACCTCTTCAATGTACCCATTGCACACTTAAGGGGACAAAGATAAATATAGGGAAGAAAATATAGAGAGAGAGAGGGTGATAATGAAAAACATACAAATAGAAAGGGAGACAAAGAGATAGAGAGGGGTAGAGAGATAAAGAGATGAGGATGAATAAATAGAGATATAGAGTCTGGGTGGTATGTCTCTCCTGTGCTCTCTATCTCCTAAACCTAATCCTAAACCCTAAACCTAAGCCCTCTTCTCTATCTCTCCTCCTCTACCCTGTCTATCCCTTTCTCTCCCTCCCCCTCTCTATCTCCCCCTCTCTATCTCTCACCATCTCTAGTCCCTCCCTATCCCCCTATCCATCAACTCTCTATCTCCACCTCTCTTCCTTTCTCTTCCCATATATCTCCATCTCTCTTTCTCTTCCAATATATCTCTATCTCTATCTCTCTATATCTCTCACTATCTATGTCACTCCCTCTTCCCCCCTATATCTATCTAGCTATCTCTCCCTCTCCCCTCTTTCTCTATTATTCACTCCATCTCTTCCTAGCTCCATCTCTCCTACTCTATATCTCTATCTCTATTTCTCTTTTTCTCTCCCTCTCAGTCCTCTCTCTATCTCTTTCTATCCATATATTTCTCTACCTCTATCACGATCTCTCTATCTCTTTCACCATTCCCCTCTATCTCTCTATAGCACCCTCTTCTCTATCTCTCCCCCTCTTCTCTATCTCTCCTCCTCTACCTATCTATATCCCTTTGTCTCCCTCCCCCTCTCTATCTCTCACCATCTCTCCCTCCCTATCCCCCCTATCCATCAACTCTCTATCTCCACCTCTCTTCCTTTCTTCGGTGATTTCACTATATTAGCAAGGGATGGATATGATATGGTTCTCAACAAATTTCTGCAATACAACATGAAGAAGGGTCTATTGGAACTATAAAATTTTTCAAAATTTTATAATGATTTACTCATGTAAATTTTTCAATAATAATTAACTAAATTTTGAGTCATAAAAAGGATGTAATTGGCCCTATAGAATATAATTACCCACGGTCACCTTGTTCTACTCCTGAAAATCCTTCAGATCAAAGATATTGTGGCAAAATAATCACATCGGCATGAGCTGGTATGGGTCTTCCCGACCTATTATGGGTTACAAGCAGTTTTTAGCACATCAATGAGACATCAAAACTATTGTAGCGATTAGGATTACTAAAGAAGACATATTAGGGAGATTGGCTTATGGTCTCATCGATGAAGATAATCTATTGGCAAGACAAGTCATCTCAGCATGAAAAATATATGTTGGCTCGAACGTTTAAGTCTCACCGATGAAGTTTCATCGACGAGACCATCATTTCTTTCATCGACAGGAGCACTGGGAATATATCGTCGAGACATGTGCAATCAGTGTAAATCCTGAATGTTTACCCGACCCTCTAAGTTACACCTACAGGAGTTCTGGCGACATATTCAAGACCAAAAGAAAAGATATCAGTGAGATTTATAACATTGGAGGAACCACTGAATGTGTTAGCAATACTAAAATTCAAGACGATGAAGAAACAAATGAACCAAGATGATTGTCGGGGTGACTCTTGGTGATGTATATGGGACAAATGTTAACATTGGTCAGATGTGTAGAGTGTTACCCCAATCAACAGAGTATTTAGTGAACATTGGTTGGGGCCTAATGTATAGATCGCCCAAAGTTTGAAGGTATCTTGTCGACCAGTTCATTTGATTTGTTATCGGCGAGACTTATAACATCGGAGGAACCACTAAATGTGTTAGCGATACTAAAAGTCAGGCCGATGAAGAAACAAATGAACCAAAATGATTGTCGGGGTGACTCTTGGCGATGTATATGGGACAAATGTTAACATTAGTCAGATGTGTAGAGTGTTACCTCGATCAACAAAGTATTCAGTGACCGTTGGTTGGGGCCTAATGTATAGATCACCCAAAGCTTGAAGGTGTCTTGCCGACCAGTTCATTTGATGTGACAATAAGGAATTCAAAAAATTGTTACATTTGTGCCTAGATTTAAAACATTAATGGAGCCACGGAGCACAGGTAATTTCATAAATTGAAACGAAATCGTTGCAAAATGAAAATTGTTGTGAATTGGTAGCGAAGGAAACAAGGAGACAAACAAAGGGCTAGAGAATTGTTTCAATTGAAAGACATCAATCAAAACCAGTAAGTCCTCTACATTTTAACTTTTTCATTTCTACAATTTTCAGCGAGTAATATGGAAGCCACTAGCTCGGGGAAGTTGAAAGGTAGAAAACAAAGTGAGAGAAGTCACCTTGAGAGTAAGAAGCAGAAAGTTGAGTCTAGAATTGAGCCGGAGGGTGCCGAACGAAAGTTGAATCAAGATTTAATTGACCAATTGCTTGGCTTTGGGCCTAGAGGTAGGCGCTCCATGCAACTGAGGGCGGACGTGGAAAAATTGGATGATAAATGCAAGCACATAGGAGACATTTGGACCCCAATAACAGGTTATGAATTGTTTAGATTCCACTTTCACTGAAGAGATCATTTTGAGCCAGTTCGTAATCCATGGTGTCTAAATTTGGGAAAGATGGTTTTCCCTAATGTGTTTGTCAATACAGAGCTGGTAAAATTGTTGGCCACCCACTATGACTCAAAACTTAAGGCCATATGTGGACCATCTGGGAAACCTTTCATTTACATATCAAAGGCTTCAATAAGTGAGGTTTTTAAGTTGGAAGGGTGGAGTAATGAGAAAATTGTGAATGAAGAGTTGGAAAAGGATTTTTGGAGAATGGACACCACTTACAAGGGTTGGAGGTTTCCCTTACATAGAATTAAACAAGATGGTTAAATTTTCCCACTTGACGATGACGATGGGCCTCCATTCCATGTGGACTTATTTGAGCCCTATATGAGATATACCTATTTCTTAGTAGGACAAGTGTTGGGTATGGAAGTTCCTGAGTATATGTCCATTGTTCCCATGGTAATTGCAACAGACATTCAATGTCATAATTCTAAGTTTTTCGACTATGCTTCATTTGTCTCCAAGGAACTCGACTTAGCATTGATGGCAATCAAGAATAAATCCCCTATTCTGCACCTTAGGCATTATTCTCTTTTAATGGATCTAGTATTGTACTTTGGACAAGAGTTAGGGATTTGGCTAGAAAATTTGAAGGTTTCACAGTTTGATAAAGAGGGAAAATTGTTGCCCATTCAATTGTGGACTGCCATTTGGGACAATAGGTTTGCTAATTCCAATTACTTGTATTTTGAAGAATATTTTTTAAAGCTAGTATATGAATTCTACAGTCATCCTTGTGCGCACTCATTGTCTAATGAAATAAAATGCTTCCTCAGACTTATGGACTTTAATGGACCAATTGATCACAATTGGGGAGACTGATATTGCTTGGAAGATGCTACTATTGTAAGGGTGCTTGGTTTTGAGTATTATCCATTCTTTTTGTCTAAAATAGTCCCGAATAGGATTGCATATCTAGAAATTGTAAGAGAAATGGAATTTTCTAGTTTCATGAATTTTGGTTCATTCGGGAAACATGCATTTATTCCTAGTACTCTGTGCTTTGGTGATTTTACTGTGCTTGCAAAGGAAGGATATGATTTGATCCTTGAAAAATTAATGCAGTATAATATGAATAAGGTCCCACCAAGAAAAGGTTTTGATCCAGAGGATATATCATTTTTTCCAAACAAAGGATAAACTTTGGAGGATATGATTATGTGCCTTATCAGTTTGATGACATGATTAGAAATTTGGAGGCAGAGGAAGCAAAGAGAGTGGTGGAGGAATACAACAAAGAGTTGTCAGATACAGGGTTCCCTTTTTCTGGAGATGAGGAATCTGGAGAAGATATGTCACGAGACCTACCCAGTAGGATTTCTAGATTAAAAACTCAAGATTACAACTTCCCTCCTAGAGAACCAAGTGTTGAAGAGAGCCAAGATACAAACACTAGAGAGATGGCATATAGGTCATTTGTAGCAGACAATGAATTTGTGAATTCTTCAGAATTCAGATCTTTCTTGTATAAACAAAAGGGCAAGGAGATAAGGGAGACAATTGATAATATTACACCAAGCAATGAGGAGCAGCTACTAAATAATTTGAAATTAACTATGGATAGAGCAATGGCTAATATGACCCCTGATAAAGGAAGGAAAATGTTAGAGGATGCTAGAGTTATGATCTTTCCAGGGCTGGATTTGAATTTTTCATTGGTCTTTGATAGCTTCTTAAAGGATAATAGTGCCACACACAAGCTTAGTCCAGAGGGGGTGACAGAAATATATGTTGAATCCAAATATAACCTAGATGAAGGATCACTCATGATATGGTCCTTGTATCCACCTCATAGAAAGTTAGTGGTGATTCATACTAAGAAAGCATTCAGACATGTCATGACTATGAAGGTTGTGTTATGCCTTGCATAACCACCCCATTTTAAATTCGATTAAAATGGGACCCCCTCTTTTGCTTTCACTCTATGTGTTTTACCCCCTTCTATTTTGAGGTTTTGCTTTACCTTGGCATGTGCTTCATATGGTTATCTTGCTTTCCCAAGTGTTTTTCCCAAGTTAAATATTGAAAATCTTATGTTTTGGGTGAAGTTTGAGTTCTTACCCTGGTTCGGGATTTTCCTATCCATTCGAATTTTCCCGAACTTCTTTCGAACTCCGATTTCTTGTTGTCGTTCGGGTTTTTTGTCAGGTTCAGGATTTTCTGCCCCATCCGGATTTTCCTGGATTGTGTTCAGAATCTGGCCCGACTTGTTTTACACTGTGATTCAGGAATTTTTGGCCTTCACGGAATTCCACCTGGGTCGTATTTTTCCGAATTTCCATCTGGCCATCGGGTTTCCGAACTTGGCTTTTTTTCGAGCTTTTTACCATTTTGTGTCATCATTTGCGTTCTCCTGAGTTGAGATGTTCATCTTGTTGTGCTTTAAAATGTTATGGTCTTTCTTGGAGTTCGATTCTTGTGTGTGTTTGGGCACAAAATGGCTTACCTTGTGTGTTCATGGTTAAAATATAGGGTTTCATGCCTAGGGCGTCACCATTTTGTCTTGATCTGCTTTCGATTGAGCCTAGGATTCAAAGAAGATCTATAGGAGGCTCACGTTAAGCGATTTATGTGCCCAGGGTCTTCAAATTTGTGACCTTTGGTCAATTTGAGTGAAGTCGTGGCCGGTGTTGGAGTTTTCTGTCAGGTTCAGGATTTTCCTACCTGGTCAAATTTTCCCGGTTCCCTTCAGTTTTCTGAAGTTCTGAGTTCTGAGTCATCTGCGGAATTCTGGTCTAGTCGAATTTTCCTGATTTTCTGGGAGGCGCTCTGGAACGAGGAAATTGGGTGAAAGAGATGATTCTAGTGATAAATTCTTATGTTTCCATGCTTTAATTTGGTAAATTTCACTGTTGTATGTTGCTTATGTTCATTTTGATGATCCAGTGTTGATGCTTGATGGCTAATTTAATGGTTTTTATCATGATTTTGAGCTAACACTTTGATGAATTGTTGTCAATAGTTGGATTCTCACATTGGTGTTTGATTGATGCAAGCTGAGTCTAGCAAGGCAGTGGCTAGAAAGGCTAAGAAGAACACAAAGGGATCCTTCATCTCTGAAGCAGCAAAGAAAAATGAAGCTGGACGAAAAGAGTAAGATTCTTGAGGGCAGGATGATGTCAGTTTGGTTCGAGGTTTCAGATCCGAATATGAACACCCTACAACGAGAGGGACTAGAGCAATACTATGGGGCAACTGGAAAATAACATTAATGCAATTGAATGGAAAACTAGGGTTTCTCCTATGCCCCTTGTGGACAACTTGCAGAGGACGTTCTTGATGATGAGGGCTCGAATAGAGCAAGGCATGGGCGACGTGGGGGAAGTAGTTAATGCAAAGCTACATTGAAGGTTGTGCTTCCTCATCCTTTCGCTTTGCCTCTTCTTCACGTGTTTTGGTCTGTTTCTTGCCTGTGGTCGGTGCCCTTGCATTTAATGCAAGTTTGACTTTGTTTCAAACTCTTCTAGGGCTGACTTCTTCTATGACCGACTCATTGGAAACCATAAAATGGGGGCCGATGCATTCTGATGTGTTTTATAAATATGGCATTTTTTCCTCTTTGTAAAAAAGGATCTTTTTGAGCGGCTGGAGATATTAAAATCTTTTGTTAGGGTTAGAAGGTTGTTAGAAAGTTAAAGATTGAATGTTAGAACAAATTTAGCAGTAGAGCATAAGTAGAGTAGGAGTTAGAAGTTATTTTCTTTCTGAGCAGTCGCTGTAATACAAAAGGCTCGAATTGTTGCTATCTTTGGTGTTTCAATACAACTAAAGACATTGTGTTCTTAGTGAATTCATTGTGTTGATCTATCTTGCATGATTGTTGCTATTTATCTTTTGTTAAGAAGTTCAGTAGGAGGAAGAGGTGATGTATTTTCTAGATTTTCTTAGCATAGATGGAGATAGTTTAAAGACATGGTTTTCTATACACTGGTGATCTTGCCAGATTTGTAAATGTTGCTTATCTATTTCATTAACAGTAGGAGCAGCCAGATTTAAACCTTCTTTATATTATGCTCTAGAATGGTATTCATTTTGGGTTAATCATTTGATTTGAAAAGCTTGCAAGGAATGAAATTTTATCTTATGTTTTGTTTGAATGATGATTTGCAATCTACTGTTAAAGTTTTCACTGTGAATGAATGAAACTTTGTATCAATTACAAGTTAATTTTATTCTACAGTTCTAGTTTTGGAATTCCTTGGAAGGTAACAAGTCTGATTATTTGAATGAATCAACATTCTTTTCAGTTTGAGAACCTTGATCTATCTTTTTCTATTTCTTTAAAACCACCGGTTAAAGTAGGTTTATATAGAGGTTTGATCTTGTAACAATCCAGAAGCTCAAAACCAGCAGGCCCCTTGAACATTACAACCATATTGACCACTTTGTGAAACAAAAATGTTGTGAACCAACATCAAAGACCTTGGGAGGTGATTAGTTTGATTACTGATTGTCTTTTTTAGGAGAGGTGAGATACTTTCACTTTTATCTTACCTGCATGTTGTGGGTCAATTTGGCACATCAACAGTTCTGGTGCTAGAAGGAGGGCAGAAGAGAAAAATGGATAACATTGGGTTTTTCTCACCAGAGAGGTCCCATAGAGTTCTTCGATCAACTGAAAATCCACCACCTGTGGTAGAACTCAAGACCCCAATGAGACACAAGATTCACAGGGTGACCATTCTACCACCCTTGTCAGCTCCACTCACTCCACCAAGGTTTTTCACCAATACCCCAGTGGATACCCATGAATCCACTACCAAATCCACCTCAATTTCCATTACAACTGGTTCAACCCATCCAATAGTTGGCTCAACCTCCACCACCGCCACCAATGGCATTTTTTGTGAATAATCCCTCTCCATTAGGGACTATTCCTGGAGGCTTTCATGATATGCCTAAGAATCTTGAGAGATTTTGTCCCAAATATATTCATGGCGAATCAAGGAGTGTTGAAGAGCACATACAAGCTTTTAAGGACGCTTGTACCAGAGCCCAGATAGCTCACCATGATGTGGTTTGTAGGTTGTTCCCCTATTCCTTAGGGGATATGGTGTACAATTGGTACCTAAATCTTCCACAAGGTTCTATTCTAAGCTGGACAGATCTGGAGAATGCTTTCATCAATTAGTTCAGAGTTTATGTGGATCCAGCCATTTTGTTCCATCAATTTTCTACCATTAGGAAGGAGCCATGTGAATCACTGCCCTTATTCAATACCAGGTTTCAATGAATGTATAGGAGATTGCAAGACCCCTATCTAGTTGCTGAGAATAGTGTCATTCAGGCATATTTTAGAGTTATAGACCCTTTGCTTGGCTTGTTCCTACAAAGGGCTTATCAGCCGGTAGATATTGATTCTCTGTCTAAAGTTTATCATCTAGCCATTAAGCTGCAACAAAAAACTAGCTCTCAACAAGGAAACTTGGGAGGAGGTTTTCCTTCTATGGGGTATCAGATGCTTAATCCAACCCCTTTATTCAATACTGTCCCAGGGATGTCTCCTTCCCATTATGGACCTATGTCTGAGTTGCAAACGCAATCTCCTATTCCATTCTTTGCCAATGGAGCTCCTGACTTCTCTCAACAATCACAGGCTCATCACTGTCCACATGGTCATCATAATCAAGCTGGAATACCAAATCCTGTCAGTCAGCCACCTGTTGCTAAGAATGTTGAGAGTGAAAGGATAGTTCAACTCACAAACAAGGTGGAGACCCTAAAGAAAACTTTGTCTCAAGTCACAAATGACATGGCTCAGCTTAAACTGAACCCCTCTCAGAACCAAGGTAATTATGCTAATCAAGGTAATTACCCTAATCAGAATAATAATAATCAAGGTAGTTATCAGAACAACAACAATCACAGCTAGAGGAATTATCAAGGCCAAAATTTCCCTAAACAAGGCTATCAAAATTAGAATAGAGGATATAACCAAAGGCCTAATAACAACAGACAATGGAACACAAGGCCAAATAATGGTGGATTTTCTCACAATTACCAAGCTAATGAGGACAGGCCACATACTGCAAATGTAGCTAACCTCAATTTTATGACTAACTGGTGCAGGTTACATGATACTACAACTCATTCTGAGGTGAACTGTCTTGAAATGGAGAAGGTTGTGAAGATTGCACAGGAAGATGCCCAAACCTTCCAAGGGAATTCAAATAAAGGAGGTGGCTCAATGGATACAACAATGGCTTATGACCTCTTTGAAGAAGAACCTTCATTCCCAATGTAGAGTGAGAATGAACCAGAGGAAGATGTGTATGATGCCCAAGCCTTTCAGACATAGGGGGAACACTTCCTAAGAAACCAAAATAAGGGTTTGTTCACTACATCAGCACCACCTAACCACATGGTGCCTCTAAATCAAGGTGCTGATAACAACCCTTCTCCATCGAAGGGTTCGCCTGACTTCCCTAGCAAAGGTAATTCATCTAGTGTTTTCAAATATAATACAAGTTATAACATAGAATTTGATATTGTTTATGAGATGCAGAAACAAAAAACCTCTTTATCATAATTTGACATCCTAAAATGGTGCCCTTCCCAACGGGATATAGTGCTAAAAGCTTTGGAAGAAGTTGATAAATCAAAAGGGAAAACCAAGGTGGCACCCGCTGAGGACATGAACACGGCTTTGTTCAGAAACAAGGTATAGACCCCACCATTTATTTTAAGTTTGAGAATCTGTGGGAAGAATCTACACAATTTTCTGCTAGATTCAAGGGCTTTTGGCAATGTTATGCCATTTTGTGTATGCAAGAAATTGGGATTGAATCCTATCCAAACAAACAAGAAGGTCATCCAACTTGATAAAACAGAAGTTAATGTAGTTGGAGAATTGAAAAATATACATGTGCAAGTAGGGTTTGACCCTCGGATTCAAACCAATATGGATATTCAGGTAGCAGACATTCCTAAGGCTTACAGTATGCTTTTGAACAGAGATCTAATGAAGAGTATAGGGGGGTATCTCTCCCTCAACTTTTCACATATGTGGCTACCATGGGGGGGAATTCCTACTCAGATTAGGATTGAGAGTGAACCTCGCCTCAAACATATCATCATTGAGTATGACTATCCCAATGAGGTAGCTTATTTTGAAACCGAGATAGGGGTTTATAAAAGAAAGGAAATTATGATTCTTTCGGTTCTTGATTCTAATGATTCGTTAATACAAGAATTTCCTGATCCCATGATTATTGTAAACCAGAAGGTATTGATCAGGAAGCTACAACAAGATCAATTGGTCTTAGGGGAAGATATCGATTTGTGGAGTCTTCTACTTCCAAATTGGTGCAGGGTGCACTACCAAAATCATTCAGAATTGACTTGCCAACCCTACATCAATGTTCTAAATCATGTTTTCCAAACTAAAGAAACTAGCCCAAGTCACCTTGAGACCGTTTCAGATCACTTCTCATTTGAAGCCAAAAATGCAATAATCTTAACCAGGGATAATATACCTTTAGAGGAAGTCCCTCCTCAAACAGAACTTACCCCGGTCATGATTCCAAATCAACATAGTTATGTGGAACAACCCTAGGGTTTGTTTGATACCCCTGCACTCACAAGTATACCGAAACCCAAGGGGTTAATCAAAGATGCAGATAACTGTCAGAAAGATATCCTAGGATTACATGATATATCTGAAAGGGAATTGGATATTACACCTGATGAGCCTATTGAACACCCGTTCCCAATATTTGATGCAAAAGATCAAGTGGCCCCACCTATGGTTCATCTTATCCAAGCACCCACAACAAGTTCAAAAGGATCAACCCCAGCTCATAATCAGCTATGGACCCTCACATTTGATGGATCCAAATCTAAAACAGGGTGTGGTGCTGGAATTGAGTTAACTAGCCCAAAAGGGAAATTTTTTTTTTTGCTTCTTATAGGTTACAGTTTGGATGCACTAACAATATAGCAAAATATGAAGCATTAGCTCGGGGACTGATGTTCGCACATCAGAAGAAAGTTATTGTCTTGATGGTTAAATGAGATTCAGAAGTGATTATCAAGCAAGTACACAGCCAGTACACATGTCACAATAAAAGGCTGGTAGCTTATAGAAATCCAGTGTGGAACCTGATTGAAGACTTTGATGCTTTTGGGATTAGTTTAATCCCTAGAGAGGACAATCAAATAGTTGATTCATTAGTTGTTGCTACAAGTACCTTGGAGCCCATGCAAGACTCCAAGATCAAGAGATTCTCAGTAGAATTGATATCCACCCCAGCTGTCCCTGATAATGTTAGGAACTTTCAAGTCTTCGACGATGATCGACATATCCTTCCTTTTCTAGCAAGCTCAGATGTTTTTGAAGGAAAAATCATCGATGAGTCTGACAGGGATCAAGGAGACTGGAACCCCGAAGACTGCGATACAAAAGGTGTCCTCAACTTAAAAATTAATAGTATTCCCAAGGGAATGGTGGCCTTAGAAATAATTTTTGATTCAGATGCAAGGGCTCGGAAAAAAGGTATCAATCGAAGACAAAGGAGGTGAATATGAGACTGTTAACTTAGCCGACTCTGGCCCTAAAAGGAATGTTTATATAGTGAAAGCTTGCCCTGAAGCAATTAGAGAAGATATATTGAGGGAACTGAAGAAATATATTGCTGCAATAGCCTGGGGGTATGAAGATCTAAAAATAATTGATACTTCTGTGATAACTCATACTATTCCTTTGAAGCCTAAAGCTAAACCATTTCAACAGAAACAACGTCCTGTCAACACCCTGATTGAACCACTAATCTTTAACGAAGTTCAAAAATTGCTTTATGCAAGAATAATCTTTCCTGTGCGACATTCAACATGGGTGGCTAACTTGGTTCTAGTTCATAAAAAGAATGGGGAGATCAGGCTATGTGTAGATTTTAGGAATCTAAATAGAGCTTCGGAAAAAGAAAACTACCCACTCCCTTCTCTGGACGAAGTCTTGCAAACTATCAATGGGTCCCAAATGATGTCATTCCTGGATGGTTATTCTGGGTACAATCAAGTGATCATTAATTGTGAAGACAAAATGAAGAAAACCTTCACTACTAAGTGGGGAACATTTGCTTACATGAGGATGCCATTCAGTTTGATAAACGTTGGGGCAACCTTTCAGCGTGCAATGGACGTAGCGTTCAAAGATTTGATTGGTAAGTGCATCATCATTTATATGGATGACCTGATAGTATTCTCTAAAGATAGACTAAACCATGCCGCAGACTTGGCTAAAGTTCTTGAAAGATGTATCTAATATGGTGTTTCTCTTAATCCTAAAAAGTGTGTGTTCGGGCTTTCTGAAGGGAAACTTTTGGGACACATAATCTCAGAAAGAGGGATATCGATAGATGTAGACCGAGTTGAGTCTATTCTGAAGTTAACCATGCCAGGAAGTAAGAAGGAGATGCGATCTTTCTTCAGAAAGATCACTTTTGTGAGGAAGTTTATCACAGGTTTTGCATAAATTGTTAAACCTTTGAACGAAATGATGAAGAAAGATGTTAGAATAGAATGGAGTAATGAGGAAAAGGTTGCTTTTTCTCAGGTTAAGCAATCCATTTCAGAGGTGCCAGTCCTCACCAGTCCTGACTACTTGAAGCCATTTTATATTTATTCTTTTGCTTCTGAACACTCATGTGCAGCTGTCCTAACACAACGAAGAGAGGAGGGGGATGAAAGGCCAATTGCCTTCATGAGCTCTTCGTTTAAGAATGCTGAAGTCAAGTACCCACCTCTTGAGAAACAAGCTTTTGTGTTGGTTAGAGCTCTCAAGAAGTTCAAACATTATATCCTTCAAATTCAAATCATTGTTGTGGTCCCTGATGCTATTGTGAAGTCTCTACTTATGCAGAACGAGTTGGGAGAACGAAGGGGGAAATGGATGGCTATTTTGCAGGAGTTCAATCTGGAGATTCACCCTATGAAACTTGTCTGAGGTCAAGGTCTGTCTAAAGCAATGGAGGATGCTGGTAAGAACATTACTTGTCAGCAGTACACAACACAGTCCTTTTCTAATGACCCTTGGTATGCCAATATTATTTATTTCATGCTCAATAATAAGTGCCCAGAGGGAATGAATACAACTCAGAGGAGGGCACTGAGAATGAAAAGCTCCCATTATATGCTCAAAGGAGGATTGTTATACAGAAAGAATTTTGAGAGGGTTTATCGATGATGCCTTGATCAACAAGAAGCTAAGCATGCAATTGCTAAATTTCATGGGAAACATGGCACCGGTCATGGTTCTACAGACTCTTTAGCACATCAGATCCTTAGATTTGGTTATTATTGGCCATGTGTGTTTAAGGATGCTCACCAACATGTGAGGACATGTCATATATGTCAAATTTCTGCATCAAGAGAGCATCATCTAGCCATGCCATTGCATCCTGTTTATGAGGTAAGGCCATTTTCCCAATGTGCACTTGATTTTATTGGGGTAATTAATCCAAATTCTTCTGCAGGACATAAATTCATTTTGACTACCACAGATTACTGCACGAGATGGACATAAGCTATACCTTGCAAGAATAGCACAATGGAGGTTGTGATCAAGTTCCTCACTGAATGCATCACAACCAGGTTTGGAGTACCTTTTGCACTGGTATGTGACAATGGCCCTGCCTTTTCTTCTGCCGAGTTCATTTCATGGGCTTATGATCATAGGAATGTTTTAAAGTATTCTTCAAATTATTGTTCGCAAGGAAATGGAGTTGTAGAATCAACTAATAAGAATCTCTAGGAGTAATCAAAAAACTGTTAGAGAACAATCCCAGAGACTGGCACACCTAGTTAAGATTTGCGTTATGGGAAGATAGGACTAGGATCAAGGCTGCGTTGAAAACTTCACCATTTAAGCTAGTGTATGGCCAAGAACCTGTGTTCCCTATTCACTTGCAAATACCTGTCCTGAAATTTATGCAGGAATTTTACTCTAGTGATGATAGGATTGAAGTAAGGTTAGCTGGTTTGTTGAAATTAGAAGAGTAGAGAGATGCTGCTTTGCAACAATTCTTTAGGCACCAGGCTATTGTCAAACGTTGGTTTGAAAAAAGAGCCAAAGTCAAGGCTTTCATGATATCATACCTCATCTTACTGTGGGATAAATCCAATGAAAAGAAGGGTGACCGACAGAAGTTTGATAAGCTCTGGTTGGGTTCCTATCAAATTGTTGAAATCCTAGGAGAAAATACTTTTCGGCTGAGTAGTTTAATGGGAGAACCTGTTCCATTTCCTGTCAATGGACAGTTTCTCAAACATTATTTTGGATAGTAAAAGGTTTGGTCTTTTTTTGGGTTGTAATTATGTAAATAGTTTGTTGTTCCTTTGGTTTTGTCTTTTCCTTATGTTTTCTTTTTGTGGGCCCCCTTCATTTTATCCAGTTGAGGAAAGGGGGTTGTTATCTGAAGTATACTTTGGTTACTAGGAGAGAAGTTGGTTTAGATATTTTCAAGTTTTATGATTGGATGATTTTGTCCTAAATTCATTGTTTTATGTCCATTGTCAACGAGAGTTGTGGAAAGTCATTGAGAACAAGGTGTAAAGTAAGCAATCTTCACTAACTATGAATGAATCTGTCACAAATCATTAGAAACATCTCCTTTTGTAATGGTATATTTGTCTTAGGACGATGGTGTTGCAAGATTTGAGTGAAAAATATGATTCCCCAGATGTTGTTATGAGATCCATGGTAGTTTTCAACCCAGTACAGATGTTGGACATCTAACATATTGAGAAGGAATTGAATGAAGAAATTGAAAAAAAAAAAAACAAGAGAAGAGAAAAGAGAACTAGCTAAGAAAAGAAAACTCAATACTGAATGGGTGATTCCAGTATCTCTACCGGGGCTATGGACACCTAATTGGCAGTAGAGCAATGCTATGAGAAAACTAGAGGTATCTTCGTCGGAGCTATGGACGCTTGACTGGCAGCAGAGTAATGCCCAAGATATCATTGCACAACAACTAAAGGGAATCAACTCATGTAGTTCAAATCTTGAACATAATTGTTCAAAAGATGAGGAAAACTTTGTAAAAGGGTGATGCACCATCAAGCACACACATAGATTCAGGGGTAGCGAGTGTTGATTTACATTTTAGATTCTAGATCAACCTTGTTTACTGAGACTAACATAACTGGAATTGTCATGTCCATAAACCAGGAGTTCTGGGTAACTGAATCCCTCAATTTCCTAAAAATGGTTAAACCGTTTTCCCAGCCAAGTCGCCAATTGTTATGCCTTGCATAACCACTCCATTTTAAATTTGATGAAAATGGGACCCCCTCTTTTGCTTTCACTCTATGTGTTTTTCCCCGTTTAATTTTGAGGTTTTTCTTTACCTTGGCATGTGCTTCGTATGTTTATCTTGCTTGCCCAAGTGTTTTTCCCAAGTTAAATATTGAAAATCATATGTTTTGGGCGAAGTTCAGGTTTTTACCCTGGTTCAGGATTTTCCTGTCTGTTTGGATTTTCCCGAACTTCTTTTGAACTCTGATTTCTTGCTATTGTTCAGGTTTTCTGTCAGGTTCAGGATTTTCTGCCCAGTCCAGATTTTCCCAGATTGTGTTCAGAATCCGGCCCGACCTATTTTACACTGTGATTCGGGAATTTTTGGCCTTTGTGGAATTTTGCTTGGCTGGATTTTTCTGAATTTTCGTCTGGCCATCGAGTTTCTAAACTTGGTTGTTTTACGATCTTTTTTCTATTTTGCGTCATCATTTGCGTTCTCCTGAGTTGAGATGTTCATCTTGTTGTGCTTTAAAATGTTATGGTCTTGCTTGGAGTTCGATTCCTGTGTGTGTTTGGGAATGAAATGGCTTGCCCTGTGCATTCATGGTTAAAATCTAGGGTTTCATGCCTAGGGTGTTGCCATTTTGTCTTGATTTACTTTCGATTGAGCCTAGGATTCAAAGAAGATCTGTAGGAGGCTCATGTTAAGCGATTTCCATGCCTAGGGTCCTCAAATTTGTGACCTTTGGTCAATTTGAGTGAAGTCGTGGCCAGTGTTTGGGTTTTCTGTCAGGTTCTGGATTTTCCTACCTGGTCAAATTTTCTCGGATTCCTTCATTTGCCTGATTCCCTTTAGTTTTCCAAAGTTCAGAGTTTTGAGTCGTCCGCAGAATTATGGTCCGGTCGGATTTTCTTGATTTTCTAGGAGGCGCTTTGGAACGAGGAAATTGGGTGAAATAGATAATTCTAGTGATAAATTCTTATGTTTCCATGCTTTAATTTGGTAAATTTCACTGTTGTATGCTGCTTATGTTCATTTTGATGATCCAGTGTTGATGCTTACTGGCTAATTTAATGGTTTTTATCATGATTTTGAGCTAACACTTTGATGAACTATTGTCAATAGTTGGATTCTCACATTGGTGTTTGATTGATGCACGCTAAGTCTAGCAAGGCAACAGTTGGAAAGGCTAAGAAGAACACAAAGGGATCCTTCATCTCTAAAGCAACAAAGAAAAATGAAGCTAGACGAAAAGAGTAGGATTCTTGAGGGCAGGATGATGTTAGTTTGGTTTGAGGTTTCAGATCTGAATATGAACACCCTGCAACGAGAGGGACTGGAGCAATACTATGGGGCAATTGGAAAATAACATTAATGCAGTTGAATGGAAAACTAGGGTTTTGCCTATGCCCCTTGTGGACAGCTTGCAGAGGATGTTCTTGATGACGAGGGCTTGAATAGAGCAAGGCATGAGCGACGTGGGGGAAGCAGTTAATGCAAAGCTGCATCGAAGGTTGTGCTTCCTCATCATTTTGCTTTGCCTCTTCTTCATGTTTTTTGGTCTGTTTCTTGCCTCTGGTCTATGCCCTTGCATTTAATACAAGTTTGAATTTGTTTCAAACTCTTCTAGGGCCAACTTCTTCTATGACCGACTCATTGTAAACCCTAAAACGAGGGCCGACGCATTCTGACGCGTTTTATAAATATGGTGTTTTCACCTCTTTGTAAAAAAGGATCTTTTTGAGTGGTTGGAGATATTAAAATCTTTTGTTAGGGTTAGAAGGTTGTTAGAAAGTTAGAGATTGAATGTTAGAACAAATTTAGCAGTAGAGAAGAAGTAGAGTAGGAGTTAGAAGTTATTTTCTTTCTGAGCAGTCATTGTAATACAAAAGGATTGAATTGTTGCTATCTTTGGTGATTCGATACAACTGAAGACATTGTGTTCTTGGTGAATTCGTTGTGTTGATCTATCTTGCATGATTCTTGCTATTTATCTTTTGTTAAGAAGTTCAGCAGGAGGAAGAGGTGATGTATTTTCTAGATTTTCTTAGCATAGATGGAGATAGTTTAAAGATATGGTTTTCTGTACACTGGTGATCTTGCCAGATTTGTAAATGTTGCTTATCTATTTCATTAACAGTAGGAGCAACCATATTTAAACCTTCTTTATATTATGCTCTAGAATGGTATTCATTTTGGGTTAATCATTTGATATGAAAAGTTGACAAGGAATGAAATTTTATCTTATGTTTTGTTTGAATGATGATTTGCAATCTACTGTTAAAGTTTTCACTGTGAATGAATGAAACTTTGTATCAATTACAAGTTAATTTTATTCTGCAGTTCTAGTTTTGGAATTCCTTGGAAGGTAAAAAGTCTGATTATTTGAATGAATAAACATTCTTTTCAGTTTGAGAACCTTGATCTATGTTTTTCTATTTCTTTAAAACCACTGGTTAAAGTAGGTTTATATAGATTTTTGATCTTGTAACAATCCAAAAGCTCAAAACCAACAAGCCCCTTGAACATTACAACCATATTGACCACTTTGTGAAACAACAACGTTGTGAACCAACATTAAAGACCTTGGGAGGTGATTAGTTTGATTACTGATTGTCTTTTTCAGGAGAGGTGAGATACTTTCACTTTTATCTTACCTGCATGTTGTGGGTCAATTTGGCACATCAACAACAAGATTATCTACATCATTTATCAAATGTTCATCTATGGCTAAATAGAGCCTAATATCTTGTTTTAATTTGTAAAGTAAAATAAAACATTTGTGAAGGGACGTGTCCCTTCCAAGTTTTGATGTATTTATATCTATTCCATAGTAATGCAACAAATATAGGCATTAGGATATATTCAGTAGATAGCTTTCTAGCAAAATGCTTTCATATACAGAGACTCAGATGCATGTATTTTGATGGAGTAAATGAAGATATTTAAGTTGCGGATTAAGATTTTGGTATTGGTTGTTTGTTAAATTTATGTAGTTATTTTTATTGTCTCCATTCTGATGCTTCTCTATTGTTTAAATTGATATAACAAGTTTATACTATGTTTATCATTGTACATTTGCTATATATGTGTGATCCGGTTATTTGGTTCTCTCAAGTAGGGATTAAAATATTTTAATCAATCACAACAATTGGGAAGTGTTAGTTGGATTAATTAGAAGAATCACATAGCTAGAATTTCCATTCTATCTCAAGAAAAGTTTGTCAATTATTCACTTGCACGTTTACACAAGTTGTAAACAATTTTTGTGTCTAACAGTTTGAATTATTGCCATTAATTAAATCCACATTTGTAGATATTCATTAGACTCCATATACCCAATAAGGTACTGGTCTTCCCTTGTCCATCCATAAATCTAATTCATTTTATACATCCATTAACTAAACATATTTCTCATTTAGTTCATGTTAGATTAGGATCACATTTTTTCACTGTAAACTTTCCATTGTGGATAGATTACTATAGTTAAATAACATTAATTAAGTCTTCTCAATCAGTATAGGTAGACCCACCTAGGTTCAATAGCACCATAAGAGAAGAAGGCTCGAGTCATTAAGCCTTGTATGTTACCCTAAAGTGTACCAAGAGATTGTCAACCTCTTGTGGTTTTTCAACTAGCGTTTTTGAGTGCTAACAGGGTCCACCACGAAAAGGATTTGACCAGATACATATCCATTTATTGTTTTCATTTATTTCTCATTTAGTTTAATAGTTTGATAGATTTCATATTATGTGTTGAAGACTTTAAAATTTCAATTACATTAATTTATGGATATGTTGTATCTATAACACTACAAAACCATATGCTCTTTGCATTTACACTTTCATTTAGAAATACACATTTATATACATAGATATAGATTTATTTAATGATATGTTGCATTTATTGTTCTAGGAGAGGCATCGATGGTGCATTTATATTTACATTTTGAAATGCAATATACATACATACATACATACATATATATATCTGTGTGTGTGTATCGTTTATATTCAATGTTCGGACACAACCCATTAGGTCTGCACATGGATAAAAATTCATAAAATCAGATCTCCCATAAGTCAAATATAATTCTATCAAGAAATTAATATCAAATAGATAATATAATCGCATAACTCATACATACATCCAAGTATAAATATCATGAATTAATTATGTAACCACATAATTCAAATATAATTCTATCCAGAAATTAATATCAAATAGATAATATAATGAAGTAACTTATACATTTCAATGTCATTGATCTTCTTCTTCATCCAACTCTTTGTTTGTATCATCCGATCCAGATTCGACATTGTAAGGATTAGTCATATCATCATCATCGTCATCAATATCAGTTTTGATAATGTCACCATCCACACAGATGTCATCTTCATGAACATTAACTCCTACATCATCATCATCTAGTTCCTCCCTCTTAAAGTCTTCATCGGGCACATCATCAACTAGCGGTGTTGATCCAGTCATCATCTACATCATCTTCTAGTTCTTGGTATGCTTCTTCTTCCACCACATTATACTTTACCATCCTTCCCCTTGGATCATGCCTAACAACAAATGCCCAACCCGGTTTACCTGGAACCTTTGAGTAAAATACTTTCTCACATTGGCTTGGAAGAGCATAGGGCTCATTTTTAGCTTGCTCGGTCAACCTTGTATTAACCATGGTAGATCCATTATCATGTTCAATACTTGAGTTCTCTGAGAGATATTTCGATCAATTATAGCACATGCAGTAGGGGCCGAATAGAAACTAATTTCAAGGACTTAAATTCACACTCAAAGCATATCATCAAAATCCACTTTAGTAATAATTTTCTAAGACTTCTAGATGTATGTCTCTTCTAGATGAAACATTAGTCACCTGAAAGACTACAGTTATCCCAAAATCACAAGTTTTCTTCGTGTCATCCAACTTTTTGATTCAAAATTTACAATCATTGCACCACATAGCCTTGTGGTGTTTCACCTGCAATATGTCAAACATATAGAAATTATTGCAATATCATTAGTTGATAAACATATTTATTCTTGGCCGAATGTATGCAAAGAAAAAAAATCTCAATATATATATATATATATATATATATATATATATATATATATATATATATATTGATGCAGGAGCACCTAGATCTTGTAAATGCCTTCAAAAGGCTAATATGTTAAATTTACATGTTCAAGTCTAAATTTGTGTGTCAAGGCCATTAAAAGGCTAATTTGAATGTAATCAAATCATAAAAGAATTCACTAGGAGGTGAAAATGCAAATAATGCAAATAATGCAATATTATGTAAACAAAAAGGCATAAATCAAGCATGTTAATTTTTTGAGTTTTCCTCTTGAAAATGAAGGTTCCCATCAGGGTATTGGAGAAATAACGTATGCATGTCCAAGGAGATGTGTCTAAAGGAATTTTCAGACATAATGGAGCATCTTTCAATGGTTGGCCGGAGTATTGGAGGCTTGTAAGGGTGATAATCACAAAACCCTCACTATTTTGGGTGTTTCCAGCCTAAAATTAAGGGTTTGTTAATATACTTTCTAAATGGGTCTTTTAATCTTTTAAATTGGATAAATATGGTGTTTTGTGACCTTTACTTTGACTTTTTCAGGTTGTCTAACAATTTGGAGTTGGAAAAAAGGTGGATGCTTTGTAAAATAGTCCTATTCTAGTAGCCTTTCTTGGGTGCATAGTCTAAAATATGCTAGTTTCTCCAGTATAAATCATTCTAAGTTTTTGATATGATGATATGGGAATTAAGAGGTCTCTAAATGTTCCTTTGGATCTTGCTTTTGAACCTCGTGTGAGTGGTTCACCCAATCTAGGGTATGGAGGTCTATTGCTAATTAATGTTTAGATTTCATGGACAGTGGAAATCTGTGTGTACAAGGAAGTGAGTGACCTTAAATACTTTAACCTTGTCATTTGGATGGAGTTACAGTAGAATTTATGCTTGAATAAGGTTGTAAAGTTAGTTCATATTGTTTTGAGAATGATGATTCTATTGTGTGTCTTGGTATCTTTATAGAGCAGGCATATCTGATATTTATACACTGATGTTTTGAATTGATTTCTCTCAAAACATGATGAATCTTTTGTCTTGAAGGATTGATTAACTAGTTGATAGCAAGAAGGATTGGTCTTTGTTAATTTTCCTTGTAAGGAAAATGAATTGGTGTTATTTGAGAAGTTTAGACTGTTTTCAATGATTGAAGTTTGGTTATTGACATTTTGGAATTTGATTTAGAATAAGTGTTTTGTTTCCTTGAAAATATGATGTATACAGGAATTTGAAGGATTGGTAATTGGTTGTGTAGCAAGTGAGCATAATGTGTTTCCTTATGAAAGGCTGAGAGAATGTATAGATGTTGATATGGTGGTTGAGAATGATGTGAATCTGATTGATTGAGTCAAAGTTTTCTAATATGGTTTTTTCTTTGAATGAGTCAATTGGAATACTGATAATGACATATGGTTTGTTGAAATTGGAGTGCTAACTTGTTTCCTTGAAGTCTTGTAGAATTGAAGAATCAAAAGAAGTTGTATGAGTTTTGAGGAAAAAGAAAGTGAATTAAGAATTTGATCTTCTCCTGATTCTAATTGGGTTTGATTTACCCTCATGAAATGATGTTGTTGGTGTTGTTGGATCCTCTGCGTCATATATACATCAATATAATTGAAAATAATTAAATAATAGGGGTGATTAATATATTTATACGTACTTGTTTATCTCTTAAACCATATGCTAAATCAATTTCCCTTTGTGTAGCATTGGAATCTCCATTACGATGAGCTTCTTTAACCAATGAAGCCACACCTTCCCATGTTAATGTGCGACTAGATTGTTGACATCATTCAATCCATACCGTCATCCAATCAAGATTGTTTGCGACGTACAAATGTAGTGCATCCCACTCTCAACCAACTATATAAAAAAAATTGAAATTCATAAATGACGTATAATTAGTTAATTGCCATGGTATACGACCTTAATTTATAATTGATGTATATTGAAGATTAATAATTAAATAAGAACAATATACATAAAAACCATATGTAAAATGTATTCTAATTAATCTCCATGACCATCTTATAATTACCTCTCACTTTCCTCAATCTACCTTTCCTCATCGTGTACCCCTTCAAATTTGTTAATGATAACCCCAATGTGATCTACAGCGGATCTTTGGCCGCAGTTAGGGAAGATATCTACTACTGCACACCATGGTCTCGACATATACCATATCACCTACCATAGAACCCCAAGATGTGCCTTTGTCTAACCAAAGCCTTCAAAATTTCAAGTTCCTCCAACTATCCACATTGACCTGTGTATAGGAATAATAACCAATCTCCTGACCTATAAAGAGAATTTGCATTGAAAAATGTCAAGGTAGAACTTTTTCATTTATATTCAAGGCACAAATATATTAACGAGATTTAACAAAAATATACAGTATATTACATAACAAGTAAAAGAAATGGCAATTATAAGATGTATACAATGAATTGAAAAAATATCGCTATTTACCTCATGTATTTTCCAAGATCATATATAACTTGGTTGACATTGTTGTCAAAGTTGTCTAGGAGAGATAGAGGTAGAACGTACAACAACAATTATAAAATGATCTTTTCATTATTTTCCAAAGTAAAGAAATATAATATAACGAAGCATGTGATAAGGCGTATATAATATACTTAATACTACTGAGTCGAAGGTATGCTAACCATGCATTTTCATCCCGACCCAAATTCACCTTTCTTTGTTATGATATTGTTTATGCTTGCAGCAAATCTTGTGGGAAATTGAATTTTACGCATGACTTCTTTTATAACATTGCTTTGTTTCTCCATTAATAACCAAGGAAGGGAACTTATATTAATTTGTTCTCCATTGCTATTCAATTGAATGAAATTTTTCATTGCATGATCGGCTTTTTTTGAACGCCACTACAAATTTTGACAATTTTTCTTTGTCATGCTCTCCATCCAATATTTTCATAATGTTTCATATATTTTTCCAATATGCACTGTATCAAATTAAATGCACAGCTTAGTCGGGCCATAGTAGGAAACCTAATAAATTGTCTCGGGGATAACTGTACCTCGTGAAGCCGTAATTAATAATGCCTTGATGACCTTCATAGCTATTATAAGTTAAACAAATTAACAAACGATAATCATTGTCATTACATGCTGAGTAAACACAACACAATATAAAAATATAAATTCCAAACATATCATATATGATAGATAAAACAATTTTATCCGCTAGTATAACCTTGATGATTAATTCTATTATATTCCAACTTCCATAGGCAAGGTGTCATTCTTCGTGGTTTTGATGTAGTCTCTTCTTTCCCATTGAAAAGATGTTTTTCAGTAGTTCGATACTTATGATTTCTGTGGAGGAAGTGCCTATACACATCAAACACCTGATTTCCTAAACTTGTTGAACAACGAGATTTCATCTTTGGACCACAAATTGGACATTCAAATTTTTCCTTTGTTTGAAGACCTGCAAGATCATATATAATTGGATTAAATGTCAATTTTTATAATTATATATAATGAATAGATTAGTTGAAAAACATGCATTATATCTACTTCATCAAATTAAATATTGTTGAAGTGCAGTCAACGTTATAACATACCACAAAAATGTGTTAGCCTTGGGGCATCATGAATTGTCCATACAAGCATTGCATGGAAATGAAATTGTCTTTGTCCTATTGGTCTAGAGACGTCATACATAGTGACGCCATTCCATAACTTTAGTAGCTCGTTGATAAGAGGCTCGATATATACATTCATATCTTTAACTTGGTACTTACCTAGTTTAATGAACATAAACATTACATAATTATTATAACCATTTTACTACAATATATATAAATTAATGAAGCGACTATTAAATGAAAAAATATAAGTCATTATGCAACAAATAAGACAAATGAGATGCTACTACGTTAAAGAAAATTGATGTAAAAAAATACCTAGAACAATCATTGACAACATTATGTGCTCCCTCTTTATTGATATCCATGGAGGAATGTTATTTTTGATAACAAAAATAGGCCACACCGAGTAAATAGATCTTAGCTCTCCAAATGGATTGACACTGTCCACTGCCACTGAAAGCCTGAGATTATGAGGTTCTTCTTTAAAGTGTGGCTATTTTTCCTCCATGTCCCTAAATGTAGAACCATCTGCAGGCATTCGAAGAATGTCATCTCCACTTCTTTTATGTGCATGGTAATCCATAAATTGCGCTAAGCTCTCACACCTAAATAATCGTTGCATACATGGAATAATGGGAATATAACGAAGAACCTTGCGAGGCACCTTTTTTGTTAGTTGATCTGTTTGATATCTACTGATATGACATTATGGGCATTCTGTTGCAAATTCGTGTTGCTTATGATATATAATATGATCATTGGGACATGCATCTATTGCTTGATACTCCATTCCAATATCTTTTATAATGCCAGATAAATCTCGGTATGAGCGAGGTAAAATATTTGATGGTGGTAACAAAAAATCACCAATCAATCTACAACAAAAAAATAATTTGTTAATATAAAGAATATTAATGGTACATATTTCATCCTTTATTTACTAGTGATGAACTAACAACAATTAAAATAGATGAAAAAAGATGACATAGATGACATACCTTAACATCCATGAGATTTCTATGTTGGATAAACCATTCATAACCTTCAAGTTCACCAAAAACAATACAACAAAGAGAAGAGTTGTTTGGGAGCCTTTATTAAGGGGCTCATATTCCTTCTCAAGTACAGGTAAATCATGAACATCATCAAAATCGTCTCGATCATCATGATTAGTTGTGCCACTAAATGTGTCATAGATCAATGTATTTGTACCATCATCTTTAATTGTGTTTTTTGGCGCATGATCATCTTCTTCCATAGGATCATTAACTTCATCTTCTATATTCATAGCTCCACGTTCCTTCACTTGCAAAACCACATTCTCCGGGCTGTGATAATCCATATCATTTGCCCTAGGGTGCCCCACCTTTATAATAATGATAGACACAAATAAACCATGATCATGATCAAGTGATTATATATATATATATATATATATATATATATATATATAAAATATTAAAATGATATAAACATTTACAAATTCGGTCAATATAAACACATATAATGAACAACTTACCAATGGACGATAATCATGCCCCCCTTCAACGTGACCATGATTCTTACAATGTTTCTCAGATGTGATTAAAATTTGTCTCTCTTTAAGCCCTTGAATTATTGCAAGGACAATAACATTTCCCATCACCCTTTCTTTTCAATCTAGCCCACATTCTAGCAACTGTCTCTTCATTTTGTTCTGGACTAATATTATCTGACATGATTTTTCTTTACCAAGCTTGAATATTTAGATCTTCAAAAAATATCAAACTCACACTCCAATAATTTTTAATCATAGAAAGGTAACAAAATCTAATAATTCTGATACTTTACACCAAAAAAATTTGGCGTGCAACCACCCCTACAAAAGAGAAGATAGCCTAAAGTTAATAACCCCAAAAAACACTTTAAAATGGTAATTCCAAAACTTATTAAATTATAATTTTACTATGATTTCCAACCATTAGACTCCTAAAATCAGAATATTGAACTTGCACAACAAAATATGGAAATGAAATTCTCAAAATGCGTAAGTCTAAAAATGAAATCTGATGAGATGTTGCTTTAAAATATGATTTTCAAACCTAGAAGTACAAATTTGACTTCACAAATGAATTCTGGAAAAAGACAATGACCACCCTCAACTTGGTGATATCTTCTTGAATTTTTTCTGATTTTCCCAAGAAAATCGTCCTTAGTTCTCCACAAACTGTTGCAAGTATATCAAAACACTGTCGCAATAAATAGGTGAACTCACTTTTATTTATGTCGACCACAAATTCATTTTTTTTTTTAATTTTGAATGTTCGTCAAAATTTTGACGAGACTGTGCGTTGAAATTTTGACAAAACCCAGGTTCGTCAAAATTTCGATGAATGTCAGGGATAAAATTTTGAAAAATTGAAAATTACACATCAAATCCCGACAATACATCAAATTATACATATTTCGTTGGATTTTGCAGTCAAATGAGTTAGTGTATTTCTCTCACAACTGAGTTATTTCCTAAGGGAATGAGATGAGGATCTTTAAGACCTTCTACATTTAAGTCTATAGGAAACTTAGCACCACTTTGTGCTAATTTGAAGAAGTGTTTGGATCCTTTCTTAGGAGTTTTCCCATCAATTTGAGTACTTTGAGATTGTTAGAATGTTGAAATAATTCTTCATCATTTATTTCTTCCTCACTATCCACCTCCTCTATGACCATGTCCCTTGGGTTCTTGTTTGCTCTCTTCATGGCTTCTTGTTGTCTATGGATTACCTCCTCCTCACTAGGTGATTGGTTTGTTGTTGCATTGAATGTGGGTCTCTTTTGAGGTCAAGGTCACTTGGCCTATAGCCCCATGAGCCACTTCATTGTTTGTGGTGTTTGTTGGTGGTACACTAGCATTTCTTTTATTTTCTTCCATGTTCTTTCTATGTTGTGATCTCATAATTGTCATAAAAAAATTCCAAGCTTTTGTGAACATTTGGTGACTTCTAACTATGGAATGAAAGAATGCTTTATTTTTGAGGAATTAAAATTGTGTTTATTTTTGGGATTTTTTAGTTTTGAAGGATGGTGTCTATTGCCATGGGGAGGTGGTAATATGGGCTCTAAAGTGATACAACCCTAAGAACTCAAGGATTTAATTGCTAAGCTCATATTGAATATGCAATTTTGGTTCGCCCATTAAAAAGAGAGTATAAAAATTTCCTAGCAAGATGTCCCAGTTGTGGTAAGACTTCAAGATGTGCTTCTTGATAGACCTTGAACTATGATGCCTATTTTTGAAAAGGTGGAATGTAGATCTTTGTTTAAGGGCTTTGGTCTTGCAAGAGATCATGAAGACAAGCACATGTGTGGGTTTTAATTGTGCGTTTTGTTTTTTTTGGATTTTTCTATTTTTGTGGATACCTATTGTCGTGCAGGAGGTGGTAATATGGGCCTTCCAGCCACAATATAGACTTTTTGCTCTTGTTTGTCTAGGATGTTTGTTGCATTTCTCCACTGGTTTGGTGCTTCCTTTATCTTGAATATGAAGCTCCTCAAACTACTGATTATGTCTGTTTGTTCTCCTTCAATCAGCTCAAATTTTGGTTGTATGATAGCTGGTGTGAGGTTCAGTTGTTGAACTGGAGAAATCGAAAGCCAAATGGTCATAAGGTGAAATGATGAAAAATGTTGGTGTTTTGATATGGTTGTTGTGATTCTCAAGACCCTAAGGTTTGAGTGATGTTGTGGAATGACGCTATTCTTGGAACTCAAAATGTTGAAAAGCTTGGATCGATATTTCACTTCTTCTTCTAGAGGATGTTACAGGAAATTTACTTGAACTAGCCTTGAGGTTCAAGCAAATGTTGATATCTTCGAAGTGTGAGTGAAGGAATGATCCAAGTTTGTTTGTTCTGATTATTATTTCTGAAAGTAGGATGGAGTGTTGAAAATGGATTAAGGACTATATGATGTATCTTGGGATTCCAATTGTTTCATTTCAAAGGATTTATAATCAGTTTTGGATTTTTTTTTTAACAGAACACAGAGAAAAAGTGGTATATTTGAAGCAAAAGCAGTTGAAAAAGTTAACTACGACCAAATTATGGTCAAGTGCGCTTAGTTTAGAAAAGAAAATGTGGTGACATTTTTCAAGTGCGGTCTTTGTGTGTATTTTTTTCAAATTGGTGAATTGCATAGTCAAAAGCTAGCTTTTTGGTGAAAGAGGCAGATTTGTAGTCAATTGCGGCCAGAAAATTTTGTCAATTGCGGCACAAAAAGGTCAAGTGTGATCAGTTTTGTAGCAAGTGTGCTCAGTTTGTCAAAAGCGATAGATTTTTACCAGTAACTGTCATGTGACAAAGAGAAAAAGTGAGCTTTTTTAAGTTGACTGCGACCAGTTTTATGTCAAGTGTGGAAAAACTAGAGGCAACAACAACCTCTGTGTAGATTTGCTTTCTAGTTTTAGTATTTGGCAGCAGCTTGGATGTTTTTTGCAGTTTTGGATTATTTTGTTTGATTTGTTTCAAGATTTGGCAAGTGATATCATGTAACACAACAATCAAAACTCATGTGACCTAAATGTCTACACCTTAAGCACATTTCCCTCCACAAAAGCTCAAAGTTTTTGGAGATAGAAATACTAAAGTTATAGTTTCCAATGTTTACTTTTTCCTTATTGCAACTTGAAATGTGAGCCTAAATGTCCAAAAACCTTCAAAGATATTGTTTTAAGATATCCTTTAGGAGTGCAAATAGATGGCTCTTTTCAAAGGATTCACACCAAGTAAAAATGGTTTATAGTTTTAGAACCATGTTAAATGCTTGTTTTAATGTGTTTATTTTTAATTCAAGCATAAATTTTTGATGTTTCAAAGTAATTGAATAGATTTGGGAATGTTTCATGAAGACAAAGTACACCATAGGGATAGACACTTCCTCCTAGATGGGCTTACCTTATGCCCTGAAGGGATGATTTTACATGCAATGAATGGAGAGGTTTTTAAGCTCAACCATAAGTCAGACTTGGTAAGTAACTTATCAGAATCAAAGTTTCGATGCACCTCTTCAGAGAATTTTTTGGCTAAAAAGGGTAGCTTCTACAAACATCGGTTTTTAGTCATGTTTCAGGATAAACTAATTTCTATACATGTGACTATTCACTCAATTAAGAGGTCTCCCATCCCTTGTAGGTTTTTACGTATCACACAGATACTAGGGGAGACTTTCGTTGGTATAGAATATCTGCACTAGGTGGATGAGAACTTTCCTCACTCCCACAAATATTTATATAGCGGACCAAAACAAAGTATCACTTGGGTCATTCCCTCTCACAAGTAGGGAGGCATGCCCTCTAAAGGTATGCTTTGAAATGAACACATGTGTGAAACTCAAGATGTTTTTGTCACCCAAGATTGCCAAAAAGGTGCAAGGGGAGAGGATAGACACCTAGTTTTCCAAACACGAAATACAAGGTATACACTTCATCACAATGTTCATTTTAAGCCTCAAAAAATAAAAATAAAAAAGAAAGTAAAAATGAAAATAAAGGTGTGTACAAGATAGCAATTTTTTTGTTCTTTTTTACATGCACCAAAATGAAATATTCTAGATTTCAGACAAAAAGATAGCAATGTGCAAGACAAGAATTTGATTTGTTCATTTTTAAGCACCAACCAAAGTGTTTTTTTCTAAAACCTAGTCTTAATGGTCAATAAAAGAAATTGTACATTCATTAACAAAAATGAAAGCATTGGTCAACAAAAATCAAACATCTTTTAGAGCACAAAAGAGGAATTGTTTGTTCTACAAAGCTTTTGAAAGAAAATCCTTTTTAGAGCACAAATTGAAAGCATTCATTTGTAGGGTTCTTTTTATAGCAGCAATTGAAAACATTCGCTAAGCTAGAAAGCTTTGAAAAGTTCTTTTTAGAGCACTAATTGAAAGTGTTCGTTTGTGGGGTTCTTTTTATAGTACCAATTGAAAACATTCACTAAGCTAGAAAGCTTTGAAAAGTTCTTTTTAGAGCACTAATTGAAAGTGTTCGTTTGTGGGGTTCTTTTTATAGTACCAATTGAAAACATTCACTAAGCTAGAAAGCTTTGAAAAGTTCTTTTTAGAGCACTAATTGAAAAGCATTTTTTCTAAGTTTTTTTAAATTTTTTTTTGAAAAGTTTTGAAATTTTGATCATTCACCTTCCCTATAATAAACGTGTTAGTCATTTTCTTCATTTAACATGTTCCATATCTTGCAAGAGCTGCAAAAAAGATATTATCACCATTTTAAAAAGTACAAACCAAGCAAACATTAATGTTAGAAATAAAAAATTGACTTGCAAATCTCAGATAAAACTTTGAAAAAGAAAAAGTCAAAAATTTAAGCAGAAGCGACCCTGTTAGAATTAATTGCGAGAGAAAAAATCAAGTGCGGCTTCTATGTTTTAAGCAAAAGCAAGCGAAAAACTCAAGTGTGCCTCTATTATTTTTGTAAAAGCGCAAAAAAGTCAAAAGCATCCAGAAAAAGGTCAGATGCGGCCAAAACATGAAATCTAGTGTGTGAAGTTCTTGTAGCTTTGACGTGAAATTTTTTCCAGTGCACTTCCAGAACTTGTAACTTCAAAATTTGCTCATAAGATCATTAGTGCTAAGGACTGTGGTCCCACCGGGCATGCCAGAATGTGTAAGGGGGAAATTGGGAAGATGCGACCAGATAAATAAATTAAATTGAAGCTAATCTAACTCAAAACAAGAATCAATATTTATGCCCATTACTCACGAAATGAACGATACAAGAACAATAAATTCAAGAAAAGTAAATGAAACAAAACAAGAACAAATGAATTCACTAAGCTATATTGTTACCCATCTTGTGTCAGAGTGTATTCACAAGGATGTTGGGTTGTTCATATCAATGTGAAGCCTCCATTGTGTGCAAAAGTTTTGAAGAATGTGCATGTGTTGATCAAAGATATGTGTTGAAGCTTTGTCAAAATATCGATTAAGATCTTGGAATTACTTCGCTGTCTAAAATATGTTGATTCTCCGATTTTTTTTGAGGAAGAAGATGGTTGTTATATATATTTTGTGTTTCAAAATGAATGCTCAAGATCGTGTGGTAGAATATCTTGATCAACAGTTGAAAACCATTGAGAGGAAATAGATGGGAATAATCAATGCAAATTGATTACGTAATTGGTGGATTGAAGAAATTAATTTGAGTGTTCAATGGGATTGAGGAAATAGATTGAATAATCTATGGAATTGGAGAATAGATTAATCTATTAAGAAATAGATGGATCAGTCAGAGAATAGTCTGAGCAATCGGGGGATTGTAATTTACTCAATTATGAAAGTGGGTGAGGATAATTAATTAACCTTTTTGGAATTGAATGTGCAATCAAGTTTGACCTTTGCAAACAAAGTTGTATTTGTTTGATTTGATTTTTGATGATGTTTTGAATAATTAAATTCAATTATCCAAATTTAGGGGAAAGTGATTTAATTAAACTATTATATGGTAATAATTTAATCAACTTAGGGGAACAAAGTGAATTAGCAATATAATTAAATAATCGATGTTATTTAATTAATCAGGAGGAATAAAGTTAGATTAGGACTTCATTAAATAAATGAAATTTATTTAATTAGTTAAAAATGATGAAAAAAGTGAATTAATTAAATAATGCCATATTATTCAATTAATAGAAGAAATTAGGGTTTTGGGACTTTATTAAATAAATGAAATTTATTTAATTTGTCAAAAATGGTGAAAAAATGAATTAATTAAATAATGTAATATTATTCAATTAATGGAGGAAATTAGGGTTTTTGATGCAATTGATGTGAAATATAGTGATATTCAATGATAATGATGTCGATGATGAGAAAATGTCATTTAGGATGTGTGATAAGTGTTAGGTCAATTTTACATGTCTACAATAATTTTCTATGGCTTCTTTGTTTTCCATCACTAAATTTCTTTGTAGCAATAAAATCTCTACCATTTCAACAACTTCTACCTTTTATGGATCTTCTTGAACTATTGTGTCCCTATTAGCAGCTCTAGGATTTTGTGGAAAATCTTGGGATTTATGAGCCTCATTGCATATGTGCCACTTGAATGGATACCAATCTCCAAAGTGTTTTTATCTTCACCTACCTCGAAATTCTCCTCCTCCTCAAAAATATAACCTCACACTTTGGGCCTCTTGTGAATCCTCTTTCATTGTTGGGTCAAATAAAATCCCTCTTCCTCTATTTGGGATACCTCCATCTCTCTTTTGCACCATCTTTCCCTTCTTATTAAACTTGGCATTGGACCTCAATTAATATTGGAAGTATTCATCTATAATACATACCTTGAGAAAATCTAATTCATCTTGGAGCTAAAACCTAAGAGCATTCATATATTTAATAGCCAATGTTTCCTTATCTTCTTGATTCATGCTACTCCTAATTTACAACCTCATAAAATGATTTTTGTAATTTTTTTATTTTTTTCCCTTTTTCTTAAAATTTGGAACTCCATAAATATATTTGTTGATAATCATATGGAGGAAACCTTTCTCTCAAATATTTTTACATTTTAGGAAAAACTATTATTTTCTCTTTACTTTGTCTTCTTGTAACAATTTGTAAACTATCCCCCATAGTGAAGCATATTAATTTCACTTTGACACCACATATTTAACCTAACTTAGGTCATATTTATCTATCCTCTCTATCTCAAAATACCTCCCTAAGTTTTTAATCTAGTCTACAAATAAATTTGACTTTAATTGTCCTTTGAATTTAGTTATATTTATTTTTCCTTTGTTTGCTTTGTCATCACATCTTTAATAAACCTATCCATAGGATCTAATTTGCACAATCCTATATGAATTCCTTTCATTTCAATTTCATATTTATAGCATTTATCTTGTAACCTAGTCTCTTATGCTTATAATCTTCTCAACACATCCTCATCAAGTGGCCTCAAATTTACAACATTTCTTCTCCATCTATATCATTACATATTGACTCCTCTACTTTCCATTTATTATCCTAATCCTTGAGATAATTTAATACCAATAAGCTACAAAAAATGGAAAAATTTGTACACAAAACATGCAAAGAATAGAGTTCTTTGCACTTTTATAATAGTCTACAAAAGAAAAAATAAATTATAAACAAAACCACTTCACCAATTCACTATGTGAATTGAGTTATAAAATTAGAAAATTCTATACCTAGGCATTGATTAAATCAAAATATATATTCAAACATAATGCAATTTGAGAGAAACTTTCTCCTAGGTATGTCAACACATTTTCCTCTCAATAGCTTCACATTAGTCTTTCTTATATATATATATATATATATATATATATATATATATTCTACCTTCCGCGAATAACTCTCTTAAATATATCAATTTCAACTAATCTTTCAATTAACATTATCTTGTTGGTACAATGTGCACACATTAGGTATCTATGCCTCCAAAATTACTCCACAACACTCACTATGAGAAATATACATAAAATATTTACACATCACAACATTCTTTAATAAATAAGAAAATAAATAAGTGTTCCTAATCCCTACAATTTGGTCCATCCAAGTCCCATAAAAAAATATATTGCATTACATGAGCTTGATGTTAGTCCTACCACTTCTATGTCTTGTGATGTTAATGATCATACACCTAGTAAGGTTTTACCTTATGTTATTTTTACACCTTGCATGATGGATATTAACGAGGATATACCTTCTTTACCTATAAATGGTGTTGGTACACCTTAGGATGATATTTATTTTGTATTACATGATAATCTTATGTCCATCCCCATATATTCATGTTCTTTTGATGATGCATCTTGTTATGAACCTAAGGATAATGATCAATGTGTAGTACCTTGTTTCATACATGATGATATGCCTTGTGATGAACATTCCTTTAAATCTTATGTAAGTTTTAGGGATACTCACGATAGTTTTTATCTAGTGATACATTGCATAATTATAGTAGGGTAAGTGCTTGGAAATAGGGACCAAAAGGGGGTCTTAAGTGGCTACTTTTTTTTTGAAATTAGGAAATATTGGTCTTGGATGAGAAATTGAAGATAACTTTACGCTAAAAAAATTGAAGACGTAAAAAGAACAAGAGTTGTAGTGCTTTGAGTCTACTTCTAAACTACTATTTTTTTTAAAAATGTTGGGGATTGAGGGGTTAAAATAGGGAGCACATAAATTTCTCCTTTACTTATAAAAAGAACATATCATATCCTTTTCATTGATCTTAAATTGCTATTTCACATTCCTAGAGTCCCTTATTGAGCTTACCTTTTTCTAATGTGTATATATGATCCTACATTGCCATAACATGCTTTTAAATCTTACATATTAAGCCTAACATATTGATATATCACACTTTCAAAGCTCCCACATTAGGTTAGGTGTAGTATTACTTCCCTCCTCATTTATTGTTCTCATATATGCCACATCCATTACATCAAGGGCATAATATTTTATCTCTATTCATGACAACTTAGGAATTTATCACTATATCTTTACATTAAGGGCATCATGCCTTCCCTCCCTCCCACTCATGATATTCATTGTGCTATTATGACCATCTAGGGGTATTTAGCTATACATGTTCTTTGATTAATAAATCCATACATATCACTTCCTTCTAAATTCATGTTTATGTATATGGAGATTATTATAAATTGATTGTAAAATTACATCAACACATCTTTTGAGTTGCATTGCGGGGTATCACACTTTCCATTGTTTACATTTGAGCCACCATTTTCATACCTTTACATTAGGGACATCATGCATCCTTGATTTTTACACATATTTGGAAATTTCTACATTATATTTTCCCATATGAGATCTCTTATTTGATCTAATCTTTCACAATTAATTATTACATTGTTGCACTCACCTAATTCATTCATGTCCTAAGTAGCCACCTTAGCACATTGGGAAGTGTCACACCTTCTATTTTATCACATTGGCAGTATCACATATTTTGATTATCACATTATGGGCACCATGTCTTCCCTTTTATCATATTGGGGGTATAATTCTTTCCCTCTATAACACAATAGGGGACATCAAGCCTTCCCATTCAAAATCATCATGCTTCCTCTTTACATATTACACCTTCATAGACATGTATATCTCTATTTGGAAGCATTGTTCTTCCCTTTACACATTAGCATATATTTTCATGTCATTTTACTAGCATTAGTATTCATGGGAATTGAATGCTACATAAACATTATTTTACTATGTTAGGGATAACATCATAACCATTGATGCTATCTATAACCCATGTGTATATCATGTTTTTGGAATATACACATGATTGTTACATAATACATTATTTACAATCATTTTTGTACATACTTACATGATTATATATTTGCATTCTTAGATTCAAAAGTGCCTCCTAAAACTCCTTGTAACTTATGACAGTCCTAAGAGACTTATGAAAATCCTAAGAAACCTATGACAATCGTAAGAAACTTATGATAGTCCTAAGAGATCTATGACAACCCTAAGAGACCTTTAACAGTCATAAGAGACCTACAACATATATAAGAGACCTATGATAGTCATAAGAGACCTATGATAGTCATAAGAGACTTATTATAGTCCTAAGATACCTCTTATAGTCCTATTTGCTTCATTTTTATCATTTTTTGTGCCTTAATGACACCACCTCTCTATGTTTCAAGTTGGACTATCATAATAAACTAAATTATTTAATTTTACATTCATTTAGTCACTTTAATAATTAGTTATTATGACTATTCCATGGTTGTTATAAGTATTTTAGCATGTGACAATCCAAGTATAAGTGATTTCAATGATTTTCAAAATGTGTCAAAAGTAGTTTTAAAGGTTGTAATGGTAGTTTTAGGATTAGTTTGAGATTTGTGTATGAGATTCATTTTCTCTATTGTACCATGATGGAACTAATATCTAAGTCTTATTCATGATATATATAGAATTCACCATAATTCAAAGGAAATGACCAAATACTCTAACATCAAACGAGTGTGGAGCTAAGAATTCTAAGAAAAGAGAAGGAATGAGGCCACTTCATGAAAGTAGGAAATTGAACACCATAGAAGAAGACATATCATCATTTCCAATTTAAGATGACTATGAAACATCCACTCAAGGTAAGAGAGATAAGAATTTGGCAACACAAATATAAAAAATGCAAAACCTTCATGGAATAAGGAAATTGAATCCCAAATTTGGAGGCATGTCATCTTTTGCATATCAAGTTGAAGTTACGTCATCTTTCACATCTCAAGTTGGAGGCACACCATCTTTCCAATCTCAAGTTGAAGGTATTCCATCTTCCACATCTCACTTTTAAGGAACATATTCTTTCACATCTCAAGTTGAAGGTACATCATATTTTCCATCTCAATTTGAACATACCTTGTCTTTTCAATCTCAAGTTGAAGGTACACCATCTATCCCATCTCAATTCAATACTTAAGAAATTTTAAAAATAAAGGAATCTTTACCATTGAGAACATATCCTATAAAATTTGTATAGAAAGCATAAGTTTTTAATTGATATTGATGAGAATGTCTTGAAACCAATGGTTGATAAGATTTTCAAGCATACCTTTCAAAGATATTCCAATAAGATATGAATATTTTTTTGAGAATTTAAATGAAACTAGAAGATGCCAGCTATGATGGACTATTTTCAAAACCATGCCACCCATGAATGTGTCATTTAAACCTATAGTTTTATGTAGGGTCCCTCCATAAGAACCTCTCTTTTATTTTTATATCTCCAAACCATTTGACCAAGGTGAAGATAAAGTTGCAAAAAGCATCATTTATGTGAAAAAAAAACTTGTTGGGAACCATATTTTATATTTTGTGCTTCATGAGGTTAAAAAACTATGAAAACACATTTGGGTGGGTGGGTGAACACTAGGGAAGGCTCTATTTTTCACCCCAACTATCCCAATCATTCCAAGCTACATTTTTCCAACATAGTCTCTTAAGAGCCCTAAGTACAAAAAAATTCCAAAATATGATGAATTGGTTCTTGGAATTCATGGCACCTAAAAATGGTTTTTCTAAACCTATAGTTGCACATAGGTTGTCTCCAAAATAACCTCTCTAATATTTTTATGTATCCAAACCATTTGACCATGGTAATGATGTATAAAAAGTTGCAAAAAAAATCATTACATTTAGCAAAAGCTTGTCAGGAGCCATATTTTGTGTTTTTCTCTCATGGGGCTCAACTAAATCCATGAAAAAATTGGGGTGGATAGTTTTTGATTAGGGGTTAAATAGGTTTTGATGGGACCCGAAACCCAGTACATTACAATTTTGGAGGGAACACTATAACCCATTCAAAGAAAATCATGCTACAAATAAGAAGAAACACAAACCAACAACAACCTCTAAAAGATAAACATGACTACATAGGTTGCAACATACAAACAAGCAAGGGTCTGAAACCCCTTAACAACTTGGTTTTAATCAGGATCAAAAACCCTTAGATATACAGAGAAACCGTCTGCAGGCATCAGCAAACCAACCGCTCATGGAAGACACCACTGAGCCAAGAAAGAAAACCTATTTAATGGTCAAGGACACCATCAAACCCCTAAAAAAAAATTCCACCAACCCCAACAACCCCACCTCAATAGGGGAGTTAGAGAACACAATAGACCTTTAGAGCACATTGACCATCTTGCAACAACACCCCAATAGAAGCACCAACCCCAAATCCACCTCAATAGGAGGGAAATCGCCTCTAAAGGAGAGGAAGAAATGAGAGCCCAACCCTCCAAATCCATCACTCTTCTTCCCACACATGCTCCACCTCGATAGGAACTAGTAGAAGAGAGATCTCCCCACCAAGCCTACAACACCCACCTCCACCTCAATAAAAGAGGGCCCCACCTCAATAGGAGTAGTCTTCACCTCCATATAAGACAATAGCTATAGATTCCAAGGAAAAACTTCAGAAGAGAGAGCAATCACAACCACCTTTGGTAAAGCAAGGTTTTGAACCAAGAAAGAAGGAGAATGTACATCCACCAAAGAGAAGCACCAAATCAACTGAGCCTTAAAAGAAGGATTATGAAGCAACTCAACCCATAAAAGACACACAAAAGGGGAAAAAAAAACCTCCAACAGGATACATAGAGAAAACCTAGCCAGTAGAAAGAGATCCACGAGAAAGATCATACAGATAGAAATCTGTATGCAGAAAGAAAAGGACCCCAACTTGAAGCAAATCACAATGAAGCATAAGGGGATCCCAAGGACTAACATAGACCACAACTTGGACAACAACTCCAACAAACTTTTCCTCAAAGAAAACAAAAAGAACTCCACAACCCACAAAGGGAACATAGAAGGAGCACAACATAGCAACACCAAGAAGAGCAACAAACCCCTCAACAGAGCTAAAAACAACTCCCAACTCAAAACCAAATCCCCTCCATAGACAAGGAAGCCAACCACAAACAAAAGGCCACTCCACACAATGAAGCCATGGCAAAAAAAACACCAAAGCACACAACTGAGGAGAAGGAGCCTAAAGACTCACCTAGAGCAACAATGACCTACAAGAGAACCAAATGGGTACAACAAAGGCCAGCGCATAAAGAAACACAGGCATAGACCCAGCCAGAGACATAGGAAAAGTCAGGCTAGCCTCAACAAAAGCAACAATCTCATCCAAAACCTTGATGGAGAAGACCGACCAACTAGCAATTCCCAACAAATCACCATCATATTCTTCAGAATCTACCTCTCCTTTCTCAGCAAATTTCAAAAATCCTTTGCTGAACCTAATCCGACCACACCTCTCCATCCTCTCAGTGATAGATAGGATGCACCAACCAAAGGATCCCAAAAGGAGAGCCTCAGAAACAACAACACAACCTCTAAAAGTAGCATCCACGACCAGGGCAAAGAGGAAAGGAGGTAGCACAACTGCCCAACCTCCCCCAATAGATACAATGCCTTCTTTCCAGCATATTCGGGCAACAAAAGTAGCCCCCTCAAACCTCTCAACCTCCATAAAGCCTCCATCTAAGTTGTCTTCATTTGCTCCATCTCCATATGTAGATTCAAAACTCCCACCCAATGCTCTCACCCTCGCCCTCTCCCTCGCCATTTTCAGTTAGAAAATGAATTTCATAATTGGGGTGCATAGTTGAACCTTATGGGAGGACCTTTTTTCATCCCATCTATCTTGATCATTTTAGACCACACTATTATGGCATAGTCTCTTAAGAGCCTTAAGTGCAACAAATTTCCAAACTATGATGGATTAGTTCTTGGAATTAATGGAACCTATGAATTTTCTGTCTTAACCTATAGATGAACATAGGTTCCCTCCACAATAATCTCTCATATTTTTATCTCCAAGCCATTTGACTGTGGTGACAATGTATGAAAAGTTGCAAAAAATGGCATTTGCATGTTTAACAAAAACTTGTCAAGAGTCATATTTTACGTTCTTCATCCTGTGAGGCTCAAAATGGCTACACCAACACTTCCAAGTGGGTGGTTGAAGAATATGGAGGCCTTGTTTTTCACCCCAATTGTCTTGATCATTTCAAGCTACATTATTTTGGTGCAATTTCGTGAGAGCCTTAAGTGCAAAAAACTACCAAACTATCATGGATTGGTTCTTGAAATTCATGGAACCTAAAAAAAATTGTCTAAAACTATAGCTGCATGTAGAATCCCTTCAAAATAGCCTTTCTCAAATTTGTATATCTCTAAACCATTTGACCATGGTGACAATGTATGAATTTGTAAAAAGCATCATTTGCGTTCAACAAAAAGAAGTCGAGAGTCATTCTTTATCTCATGGGGATCAATTGATTATGTGAACACATCGCGGTAGGTGGATGAAAATTATGGGAGCCATTTTTTGCACCCCAACTATCCCAGTCATTCTGAGCTACACTATTTCAATGCAATCTCTTAAGAGCTCTAAGTGCAACAAATTGTCAAACTATGACGAACTGGGTTTGTAGAATCTATGACACCTAAAAATATTCCCTCTAAACCTACAACTACATTTAGGGTCCCTTCACAATAATCTCTCTCATATTTTTATATCTTCAAGCCATTTGACTATGATGACAATGTATGAAAAGTTTAAAATGTGTCATTTGTGTTCACCAAAAATGTGTCAAGAGCCATATTTTATGTTCTTTGTCTCATGGGGATCAAATGATCGTGCCAACACATATAATTAGGTATTTGAATGCTAGTTAAGGACCTTTTTTCTTGCCATTTTTTACTATGACAGACTGGTTCATTGGAATTTGTGTCACCTATGAATTTTTTGTATAAACCTACAACTTCATTTAGGGTCCCTCCACAATAACCTCTCTCATATTTTTATATCTCCAAACCATTTTATTGTGGCAACAATGTATGAAAAGTTGCAAAACTTGGCATTTGCATTCAACAAAAACGTATCAAGAGCCATATTTTGTGTTCTTCATCTAATGGGGTTCAACCGAATGCATAAAAAATTTGGGTTGGGTGGGTGAATAGTAGAGGAAGCCTTATTTTGAGCCCCATTCGTCCTGATCATTTTGGGCCACACTATTCTAACACAGTCTCTTAAGATCCCTAAGTGCAAAAAATTACCAAACTATGACAAGCTAGTTCTCAAAATCTATGGCACCTACAAATGTTTTGTTTCGACCTATATGTGGATATGGGGTCCCTCTATAGTACCCTATCTTTTTTTTCTCAACTCAACACCATTTGACCATTCCAACAATGAATGCATTCTTGTAAAAAACATTAGTTGAGAGCAACGTACTCATGGAAACAATATTTTTTCGTTATGTGTGTCTTGGGGCCCAACTAACTACACCAACATGTCTAGATGGGTGGTTCAATCCCTCAAAAAACTTAAGTTATTGTTTTTCGATAGAAAAACTAGGGATGTTCTATTTATGATTGAAATGAAGAAGAATATGTATGTTGGGATGGAATCAAAATAGGGGTATGATGAACCACTTAGGGACCTATTCTTCCTCAATTCATTAGGAAATGAGATCCACACAATGAAATGACTATCAACCCTTAGGTGAATCAAGTCAAAGTATGAATCTACATATTTCCTTTTTTTGCAAGGACAATGGTCTTGGTCAAACAACACTTTGGGGAGAAAAACTAAAAATAGTAAACTAACTCCAAAATGAAATCTACAACTTGGATCTAATAGATTAAGCTAAATATTGATGGAACCAAAAATTAGATCATAGATTAGAGAAGGGCGAGATGATGTTTACTAGCCACCAAAATTCAGTTGTTGAAGCTGATCTGGGACAATGGGTCTTGAGTTAGGGTTTGTCTACAACTTTTGAGAGCCTCTGATATAGATCTAAATCCTTCAATTTTCCTAGGTTTCAGGTTCAGAAAGTCAAAAATAAATTCTACAAGTGAGTTTACGTGAGATGACAACTTTTATGACAAATTTTGCAACTTTGGCAAGTTCTCCAATTTTTCTCTTCAATGGATCTTCAATATTTCTTCCACCTAAATCTGCAAACAAAAATCAAGAGGGAAAAATGTTTTCTTTTTGGTGAATGGGGGTTTTCCTTGGTCAAACCCTATTTTGGTAATTAAACCTTGAAATAAAATAAAATAGCATGAAAGGAATGATGAATAAACAACTCAATGTCACGTCTCACCAAACCCTTCAGTAAACCTTGGAATGTAAATCTGCAACATGCATGAAATGGCTTCAATGGATGTGGATCTTGATACTTTGAATCTTGACTTGATATAATGCTTTTAATACTTTAATGTATCATGAAACCTATATGCATGATGCAAGAAGAATTTGATGTGATAATTGGATCTTGATTGCTGCAATAAATCTTCAATGAATCTGCTCTTGAATGCCTTGAATTGCTCTTGAAATTCTCTTTAAAACTCTAGATTTCTTAGATCAAATTTGCTAGGTGAAACATACTGAAATAACCTTATATTTATAGATATGTAACCTTAATTTCCTGAGATTCAAATATCACAAGCCAACATCTGAATATGGATTTGAAAACATTAAAATACCACCAAAAACATAATTTAAATTTAGGTCCTAGGTCTAAGGGAGGGAACACATTTCTCGATGAGAAGTTTTATGTTTAGGCATTAATGAATGTTGGGTTTCCTCTTCGAAAAATGCAATTAAATAGGCTTGGATTTGAATTAAAGTGGGAAATTAAGGAAAATTAAGCTCAATGAATTAAAGGAGCCCTAGATAAGTGTGATAGTGTAAAGGGGTACACTTTACAACACCAAAATAAGGCACAATTAAGTCCATTTTAATACTAATTCCAAATTAAGTTTGAAAATGTAAAGGGATACATTTTTCTACACTACAATGGCTATTATAAAACCTCTCTTTATGGCTCTACAACGGTCATAATTACCCAATTTTTCTCATTTTTGTGGATAAAGTGACAACACATTGCTATATCTTGGTGTGTAATACCCTAGGAAACCAAAATATTCAATTTATCTAACAGGTATTCATGGGATTTGATGATCTTGTGGGTTATTATGCATGTCCTATCATGATAGTGAATTGTTATTTGGATTATGACAACTGTAAACTCTTGAAAATTCTCCCTTTTCGTGAAGGTATCCATATTTACCACTTTTAGTGATCTTATATAAACCTTAAATCAATTTTTCAACCTTCTTTCATTGTGATTTAATGATTAAATGGCATGATAAAAATTCCATATGACTGGTATCGCTTAGTATGATAGTGGATAGTCCTAAGGTAGTAGTCAATAAACCATTAAGGTATTTAATGAGTGGAAAAAGACCATAAAACCTATGAAACCCTCATTTATGTCTAAAATATAAATAGAATTCATGCCAAGAAAGAGAAAAGGTGTGCATAGAAGTTGTGGTGATGCATAAGGTGGAACTGGAAGTCATGCCTAAAATGTGATTGTTCTTGAGTCCCTACTTTAGTGGCAAGTTTTCCTAATGGATGATAATCGTTAAAACCTTGAGGTTTGTCATTTTGCATAGAGGAAGCATAAAATTATTGTAATAATTAATTAAAATGTAACTAATGTTATTGGATATGATAGTGATGTTCACGACTCTAGGATTAAGGCTTTCAAACATCTTTCAATCAAGACTATCATACACCTCCTACACTATAGGAAGTATTCTACAATATTAATGGTCATGCTTTGACATATATAACCATATCATAAAGTTGGTAATAATGATTTTCATGTTCCCTAGGGTTAACTATCATGATCATGAGAGTCTTATGTATGAGACTTATTCCATGACAAATCTGGGGATTCCTTCCAAACTAAGGCATTAAATTGATGAACAATCAAGAAGGTAAGACTCTCTTAAAACTTCTAGACTATCCAAAATATATTCTTTTTCTAAACTATTATGGCCCTGTAACCAACAAAGAAAGCATTAGATATTTATAAAATTCATGCTATATCAAGCATATATCAACAAGGAATAAAACTAAATCCTTTAAAACCCTAAAGCTTTCAAACCCTTGAACAAAACATGAAGTGATCTATTATTTTTCTTTCATTATTGATTTGAAAAGACATAAAAATTAGTAAAAATATATCAATATCATGAATCCTAGGCAATGGAGAATCAAGGAAATCCTCATCAAAGACTTAAAACTCAAAAATTATGGAACTCTTGTCCTATATCATCCAAAATTATCCAAAATCAAACATAAAAATGGCGAAATGAGTATATAAATGAGCTTGTTGTTGGAAGATGAATTACTCTAAGAGGGGGGTTCAATCAGACTAATGTATAATTTTAAAATTTTAACCTTGATGTGCAAAATAAAAGAAGACCTTGAGACATATACCACTTTGTTTCAATGTGATCTTTTAACAAAACAACTTTGAAACAAAACTTAAACAATGAATCTATATGATTGTAACTTTATCAAGAAAAATTCATTGAACACATTAAGTATGTGTTTGAATTGTTTGATTATACTGTAATGATTGAACTAACTGATCATATAACATTGAGTATTAACAAGACAATGATCTAAAATATGAACATCCACATTTGCAAATTCTTTTAGACAGACTGGAGCAATGAGAAATGTATCAGAGCATTGCATGAACCACTTTGACAAATGACAATGAAAAACTTAAGCAAGATAAGTACAAACCACACAAAAGAGAAACACAAAACTTTGACGAGTGGAAAACCCTCTTGGGGTAGAAAAACCACTCCAAAATGTCTTACAGGCTTAATTCCAAACTGATTACAATACTTTTCAGAGCACCAACTCCTTTACAAAGTTTCTCAATAACCATGCAAACTGTCAAGACCTTATAACTACATTTTTTTTTTGCAATTACAAAATCTCAACAGAGTACATATAAAAGATATACAATAATGCCCATTATAATCTATGCTGAATATGATAGTACCAAGATAATCACACTGAAATTTTGGATGTTATCTCTATTTTTGAACCAAAGAAATCAAACAAATTAAGTTCTCATCTATCTCTTTTGAATACAAGAATATTTCTGTCAAAAAACCCTTATTCTTTTTCACAAAAACTCAGTTATTACATTCCAACCTCTGTCACTTTGCAATGGCTGAAAATACCATACTTTTATAGACTGGAATATTAAAACCTTATTCAAATTTTGCAAACCCGTTATTCCAAAATTTTGAAACTCTTGAGTTAACTAGGGTTTATCAAAAATTGAAAGTATTTTTCCACAAATTCTTAACCAAAATTAGTTGTGCTTAAAAACAACACAAGATCTTTCTAGATTAGAAAACCAATACCTATCATGGTGGCCAAAAGACATTACCAACTAGCTGAGCAAACCTCATAACCATCTCACTGAAGTCCACAATGTAGCTCATTAAATTTCCAGTGCGCAGATACTTGTAACTACCATTGTTCATGGCGACAACAGCTAGGGTTTCAAACCCTATGCAAAGCAATCTTCTTATTTCTTTGTTAAAGACTTTCGAGAAATTTTATGTTTAATCATTATTTGAAATCCGCAACACAATGAAGCAAATAATCATTTTGAAATCCATGAGAACCGACAATATGATGACACAATCAATTGCCATTGTCCACATGAGCTATGAAAACCTTTTGACTGTTCCAAGTCATCACCACATAATATGTAGGTGTCTTTGCCAAAGTGCTATTTATTACATGTCAACTCGATACATTATAAGCCAACACTCCAAAGCAAATTGAAGCCCAACCGCCTTTATTTAGCACTTACCAATGCCAAAGTATCAAATATTGATAGCACTTGTTTGAACCTCTCTTTTTTTAAAACACTTGCCATATGACACAATAAACCACAAAGAAGCCTGATAACATAGATAACCAAAATGAATGCATAGAATCCAAGTTATATAGAGTATTCCTTGAGCCAAGATATTAACTTTAAACATTATTATCAAATTGTCGATGCCATGTCACTTCATAGTGACTTTTAAATAAGCCAATAAATTGACTTACAAATTATAATTGAAAAATGATAAAACAAGATACCAATAGAAACCCGATAGAGTTAAATTATATGCCATGAAGAATGATCACCTTTAGATGTCGACCATGATGTCAAGGCTCGAGCATTGGAGTATCCTTTGATAACCAAGTATATTGTTAAAATCATATGCCATGTGTACCAAAAAAAATATCAAACAAATACATTGCCTGAACCAATATGAATTCAATGCCTCCAAGTAATGTGAGTTCAAGATGGCTTTAGAAACATGAGTGCAATGATGTCACTAAGCCAAGATTCATAGAACAAAGTGAATCAATAACCAAACTGCATGAATCGGTGTAATTGCTTGTTAAAGCAATATAAATAAAAAATGAACCAGAAGTCATGTGCCATATTTATCAATCAATAAGTTATAACCATTTATACCAGGAAGATAGAAAGATTCCAAGACGATATAGATGCCAAACCAAGATCAATCTGATAAACATCAACTGAAACCATATTTCCATAAGCATTACCTTTATGAAGTTGATACTCACAATTGTGATGTCCTATACCTTGCAACTAGTATGATTTATGATTCCATGAATCAAATGATATCTCACTTAAAATTAATCTGCCAGTATGAGTATGTCACAATGACTTGTAAACATGTTGAATATACCTATGGCTGTCATGAAAGAAAGGACACATATCTGAAGCTTATGCTTGTCCTGACATAAAGAACACCATGTCAAATGTCAGTACCATCAAGTAAAGAACTAAAACTGAAAGAGCATGCCATGAACAAGGAGTATCACCATATGATCCAACAGTAAACATCAAGATCCAATATATCATTAAAATCTTGAATCACCATAAACATGAATACCAAAGAGCATACCAACATATTTTGTCATCAAGGACAACCAAAGACAACTGAGAAGTCAACAAACTCCCCCTTTGTCCTTGATGGAAAAACACAAGTTACTTCTCCCCCTTTTTGCCTCAATGAAAAATAACAAGGAGAATATAGTGAAGTTCCATGAAAACATTTGAGAATTCAACCAACCATTCAACACAATAACCATTTTCAAATAGAGCAATAGAGCAACAAAAATATAATAGAGTTGTAAAAGAGAAACCATAGAACCAAGTTCCCCCTAAAACACAACACTAAAATGTCACTGAGCCATGCATATAACCTGCCCAATAATACCAACAACATCAGTAGGGGTAAGATTAAGTGTGAAAGATTTTGAGAGAGATTCATAATATTCATTGTCATTGATAGACCAAACAAACTCTACCACTGTACTTCCACTATAGAAGCAACCTTTCAAAGATCCATAGCCAAAACTCAAACCAAGATGAACTGTTCTTGTAAGAGCACTGTCAACTTGTCAAGCTGAGAGTTTTATCCACTGATCATACAATATTGATACATAAGATAACACTTTGTCAATGTTCTCCTCGAGTTTCAAAAATACTGATCAAGTAAGCATTAGCTACTCACTAGATTGAACATAGGTATTGAATACATAATCCAAGAAAGAATCATATGCATATAGCCATAGTATGAGATACTAAACCATTGAGTGCACACAACGCCAACTTCAACAAAAGTTAGCACCACTTTCATCTCATAATAAGAAGCATGACTAGAAAGTGTATAAGCGAATGTGTAAACTCACTATTCTTGTGTATTGTCTCAAACATGAGAAAAACTTCTTGATAGCATATGAAGAAGGCATAACAGAGTCGGACATTAATAAAATGTACCAAATATTGTCTGCACTTACCACTCAAGAAATATATATCAGATACATGACAATAACATGTCAACCAAAAATTGCATGACAACAACATATCATCTTCTTTGATACCAAAGAATATATGGAAAATGCCAAACTGTTTCACCAGTGATATGCAAAAATAGTCCTTTAAGCTTCAACCATTTTCATGCAATACTTCCATCTATTAAGAGCCAAACAAGAATCATAAAGAATGCAACCAAGATCACTAACAATCTTTATTCATTGTCAATCAAGATCCAAATAGCACTATGAAACGATTATTGAAGCAATGCCAACAATACCAAGCTGCAACACGGATATAAGCATGCAAAGCTTTTTCACAACAGACATTAAAGCCTTATGATATACCAAGTACCAATTCCAAGACTAATCCATATCATTGTGTACCTATTACTTGTTCATAAACCTGAAATGCCAAGGTCAAGAATATAACACAAATGCCACTATCAAAAGATTGTCAATGTCAGGATCAAAGGATTTAACAAGCAGTCATATCATACTGCCATATGATTCCTCAATCAAATATCACTGTATTATGAAAAATGAAATCAAGATCAAATGAAATATCCTTATCACTGCCAAACTGATTTTAACATGAATGATTTTCCTAAAGTGCTCCTTATTCACCACTTAGAACTTTATATGCAATAAATCATTAACAAATGAGCAAATATCAACTCCTGTTAATTTTGACAACCATCAAGTAATTAACCAACACTTTGCAATGGTCACACACAAAAATGAACTTGATATCAACATAGTTCTTACTACCCCAAGATGCAAGTAGCCAAAGTAATGCTTACTTGTGTCAAGTTCATACTAGACTCCCCCTAAGTCTTTGCTTATTCTCAGGACTTGGATGACATCACATGTACAAGGAGTGCACAGTGCACTTTCATGGATTCATCTTTATTACCATATTGATTATGCTTTCTTCTCCAAATCATACATGCTCATTTCTCTTTCTTGTCATCTTGATTGCTTTTTCTTCTCCACACCAATGTAAAAAATTTCATTTGTTTGTTTGCAGTGTTAAATCTGCATTGTTGTACTTTATGCCCAATGTTGTTACATCTAAAACAAATGACCTTGTGACTGATCTAAGGAACATAAAACTTCCTAAAGACATTTCCAACTTTGTTCCCATCATAATTTGCACTTGTATTCATGTCCTACAATCTTTTATAAAATGACCAAAGTTGTTACAATTGCAACACACCACATTTTCATTTCTAGAGATATTAGAATGATTCTTATTTGGCCATCTCATGCAATCAATTTCCTTATGACCAAAGTCATTACAACCATAACAATATCCTTGAAAAGAATGATTATACCTAAATGAATGATCATGCCAAGGATGTAAAGATCTGAAGAAATTTATCCTTTCTCTGTGAATACCTTTAGATTGTCTTCTAGCATCAATGTTATCCTTCGGTGCAGCAATATGGTAACCAAGATCAACCTTCATTCTTGTTGTTTGCTTGGTTGTAAACTTCTTTCCATCTGCAGTAGCAAACACTATCTCATGTTTAGATTCTTTTGCATAGCTTTGTCCAACCTCATATCCCACTCCTATAGGATCTTTAGAATAATTTTGTCTCCCAATCATCTCATTCAATATATTAGTACTATGATCAAATTTCTAGCATTTATCTAATTGAGCCTTGACACTTTCAAGCTCTTTTCTTAATGCAACTAATTCTCCTTCAAGTTTTAGACATTCAATATTTTTGACCTCTAAATCAGATCTTACAACATCTGCTATCCTCTTACATTCTTCAAATTCGATTTCCTGACTAATAATCATATCATCTTTAAGAGTTAGTTCTTTTAACAAGGAATCATTATCTGAACTTTTCTTTAAAGAGACAATCTCATTTTCTAGTTTATAACACACTTCCTCCTTGTCTTTTAACCTAGCTTCTAATCCTTCTTCAGTCTTACTCTTATCAACCATTTGGGCTTTCAGAAATTCAATAATCTTTTTATCATCATTATGATCTTGTATTACAGCTTTATTAACATTGACACTTTCTTGTAGGTGTACCTTAAGATCCTGATTTTCTTTTCTAAGCCTCTTAAGTTCATCTAAAGAAGCAAGCAATTCTTCCTCTAAATCAATCTCAAATTCATCACCTTCATATTCCTTTTCACTTACCAAGTGAATTTCTTCTTCTCCAACTATAGGATCACATTTAGTTTTAACTGGCAGAGGTATTGCTTGAGAAAAAACTTCACTAAACTTGACACTAGTGTTTTTCTTTTGACTTCTGTTTCTTTTACACTTACCCATAGTACTCCTCTTATCAAGAACTTGGTTGAACTTAATCTGGTTAGGTTTATATAAGGGTCTAGCTTTTTACACCAACATTAATCAAAATCATATATGTTTTCACAAAACATATAGACTATACAAACAGACATAAATACCTTCTCAAACTTGTGACATATTGACTTCCAAGACCAGAATCAATCCTAGGTATGAAACCTAATGCATGACCCTACACTTTGATACCAATTGTTGGAAGATGAATTACTCTGAGAGGGGGGGTGAATCACAGTAATGCATAATTTTAAAATTTTAACCTTGATGTGCAAAATAAAAGAAGACATTGAGACAAATACCACTTTGTTTCAATGTGATATTTTAACAAAACAACTTTGAAACAAAACTTAAACAATGAATCTATATGATTGCAAATTTATCAAGAACAATTCATTGAACACATTAAGTATGTGTTTGAATTGTTTGATTATACTATAATGATTGAACTAACTAATCATATACCATTGAGTATTAACAAGATAGTGATCTAAAATATGAACATTCACATTTGTGAATTCTTTTAGACAAACTGAAGCAATGAGAAATGTATCAGAGCATTGCATGAACCACTTTAACAAATGACATAATGAAAAACTTAAGCAAGATAAGCACAAACCACACAAAAGAAAAACACATAACTTTGATGAGTGGAAAACCCTCTTGGGGTAGAAAAACCACTCCAAAATGCCTTAGAGGCTTAATTCCAAACTGATTACAATATTTTTCAGAGCACCAACTCCACTAAAATTCTAAAGCACCAAATCCTTTACAAAGTTCCTCAATAACCATGCAAACTGTCAGGACCTTATAACTGCATTATTTTTACAATTCCAAAATCTCAATAGAGTACATATAAAAAATATACAATAATGCCCATTATAATTTGTATTGAATATGACAGTACCAAGATAATCACACTGAAATTCTGAATGCTATCTCTATTTTTGAACTAGAGAAATCAAACAAATTAAGTTCTCATCTATCTCTTTTGAATACAAGAATATTTCTGTCAAAAACCCTTATTCTCTGTCATTTTGCAATGGCTGAAAATACCATACTTTTATACACTGGAATATTAAAACCTTATTCACATTTTGCAAACCCGTTATTCCAAAATTTTCAAACCCTTGAGTTAACTAGGGTTTATCAAAAATTGAAAGTATTTTTCCACAAATTCTTAACCAAAATCAATTGTGCTTAAAAACAACACAAGATATTTCTAACTTTGAAAACCAATACCTGTCATGGTGGCCAAAAGACATTACCAACTAGTTGAGAAAACCTCGTAACCGTCTCACTAAAGTCCACAATGTAGCTCATTAAATTTCTAGTGCGCAGATACCTGTAACTACCATTGTTCATGGCGGTAGCAGCTAGGGTTTCAAACCCTATGCAAAGCAATCTTCTTATTGCTTTGTTAAAGACTTTCAAGAACTTTTATTTTCTAAAAAATGAATTGAAATTCATGATGTTTAATCATTATTTGAAATCCATGACACAATGAAGCAAATAATCATTTTGAAATCCATGAGAACTGACAATATGATGACACAATCAATTGCTATTGTCCACGTGAGCTATGCAAACCTTTTGACTGTTCCAAGTCATCACCACATAATATGTAGGTGTCGCTGCCAAAGTGCTATATATTACATGTCAACTCGATACATTATAAGCCAACACTCCAAAGCAAAGTGAAGCCCGACCACCTTTATTTAGCACTTTCCAATGCCAAAGTATCAAAGCTCGATAACACTTGTTTGAACCTTTCTTTTTTTTTGAAACACTTGCCATATGACACAATAAACCACAAAGAAGCCCGATAACAATAGATAACCAAAATGAATGCATAGAACCTGAATTATATAGAGTATGCCTTGAGCCAAGATATTAACTTTGAACATTATTATCAAATTGTCAATGCCATGTCACTTCATAGTGACTTTTAAATAAGCCAATAAATTGACTTACAAATATATAATTGACAAATGATAAAACAAGATTCCAAAACCAAGATACCAATAGAAACCCAATAGAGTTAAATTATATGCCATGAAGAATGATCACCTTTAGATGCCGAACATGATGTCAAGGCTCGAGCATTGGAGTCTCCTTTGATAACCAAGTATATTGTTAAAATCATATGCCATGTGTACCAAAAAAAAATCAAACAAATGCGTTGCCTGAACCAATATGAATTCAATGCCTCCAAGTAATGTGAGTTCAATATGGCTTTAGAAACGTGAATGCAATGATTTCACTAAGCCAAGATTCATAGAACAAAGTGAATCAATAACCAAACTGCCTGAATCGGTGTAATTGCTTGTTAAAGCAATATAAATAAAAAATGAACCAGAAGTCATGTGCCATATTTATCAATCAATAAGTCATAACCATTTATACCATAAAGATAGAAAGATGCCAAACCAAGATCAATATGATAAACATCAACTGAAACCATACTTCCATAAGCATTACCTTTGTGAAGTTGATACCCACAACTATGATATTGTCCTATACCTTGCAACTAGTATGATTTATGATTCCATGAATCAAATGATATCTCACTGAAAATGAATCTTCCAGTATGAGTATGTCACAATGACTTGTAAACATGCTGAATATACTTGTGGTTGTCATGAAAGCAAGGAAACATATATGAATCTTATGCTTGTCCTGACATAAAGAAAACCATGTCAAATGTCAGTACCATCAAGTAAATAACTGAAACTGAAAGAGTATGCCATGAACCAGGAGTATCACCATATGATCCAACAGTAAACATCAAGAGACAATATATCATTAAAATCCTAAATCACCATAAACATGAATACCAAAGAGCATGCCAACAAATTTTGTCATCAAGGAAAACCAAAGATAACTGAGAAGTCAACACTTGTTTGTACAACCACACATGTAAAGGTAAGAGGTGGTGTTGAAAATACGAAGAGAAATAATGAAATGATAGTCCATCATATTATCATGAACATATGACATATCCAAATTCTAGGAGCCTAAGATTTTGATGACATAAACACTAGCAAGATGGAGGTTTTTGTTGATGACAATCCAAAATTTGTACTTAAACCACTAGACACATGTAGATGACCAAATGATCGTAGTGTCAATATGGAGAGGAAAAATAGAGGATAACATACCTCAATTATGGTGTGATTGGAAGACATATATGTGGGATTGTCTTGAATTATTTGATGACAAGAAGAGTCATTCATAGTGAATCTAAACATAGTAATAATGCACAATCATAATGACATAGTATGAAAATAACCTCAAAAAGGCAATCATATAAGTTGAATTACAAATAAGTAAGTCATTAAATTAGTGTTTGCAAAGTAAACAATCACTGAAATGATAGTGAATGATAGTGATTCAACAATCTTGCAAGGAAACTAATGCTCCAAGATGAATAAATGATAGACAAAGATAGTCAACATAACCTATACAGGTCAATAATGATAAGGATTTGCAAGATAATTCCTTATAGTAATATAGTCCTAACAATGACAATACTTTCAAATATATGACACTACTTAGAAGCAATCATTCCAATATCAACTAAAAAATGGCATTAGTCTTCAAATCAAGTTACACAATCCATATAATACCTCTAAACCCTACAACATGTATGAAAATGGATAGTAAAGAGTGTTGAATAGGAAAAATGAGAGGGGGGTGAATCAGTTGTCACAGACTTAAACCTTTAATTCAATCACCAAAACTAATACTTAATACTGCTTAAATGATTAATCATCAAATGCTAATGCAAAAACTCAAATCCAACACAGTAGCACAGTAACACCAAATTTACGTGGAAAACTCAATGAGGGAAAAACCATGGTGAGGATTAATTCACACTATAGCGAATATCAAAACCGATTACAAAAAGGCTCACTACTTGAAATAAGGACTCACTATCTAGAAAAAGGACTCATTGTCCAATAGGGCTACAACCTGGAGGGCTCACTGCCACAAAGATACAAAATATGGCTTTCTACTAGAATATAAAAGTTATGGCTCACTGCCAGAAGTATGAACTGATAGGATAAACCTTCCTTGTGCAAGATTCAGTTCCAATAAAGCTTAGAATATGAAGTATTGTCTCATACAATAGTTGCTCAACAAATCTACACTAATCCACAACTGATAAAACATTTAGGCTCAAGTCTTCACATACCCCTTAATCCTTTTTGCACTCACCCTTCACTCTTTTTTTTTACACACATAACCATACGCTTCAAAACATCTTATATATGATCCATGCGATACACCATATTAGGTTGGCTAGGATATATACAAAACATCCCAAGGTGAATCCAATCTTCTTAATACATAACTTGTGTTAGTTCAGCCAAGACTAGGACCCAAAACAAAAAACAAGTGTACCGAATAGAGAAACAATTGTAGTGTACAAAGTTAGACTCTGTCATTGATAACTTACTGCTCCCAATACAAAGCATCTCAAGATCCTGAATATAGCTATTTGAGTGAATCATAATGACATAGTTAAGATATTAGAGTCATAGCTTGTCTTGCAGTAGAATCCGGACCAAAAAACCAGCATACCGATTTACTGATAAAGAACATCTTTGTTTTCAAAAAACACCTCATATATTTGGTATTGTGTTGAAATCGATGACAACCATTTGATGCAATCCAATTTCCAACAATCTCTCCCTTTTTCATTGATGACAACACAAGATGTGAAAATCCAAAAACAACATCCTTTGTAGTTTTCTCTTTTTGATGAGTTGTAATGATTTTCATTTTCCACATGTTCTCTCTCCCCCTTTGACATCAATGGAAAAGGAAGGTTGATTTATCTCCCCCTTAGTTCAAAAATTTTCTCCACAAAAATAGTCCTCAAAAATGATATCAAAATGGTTCTTTACCTCAATCCCTCTTTGCCTAAAATATCTCCTTGTATTTTTCTTTTAATTTCGGAAGAAATGTCTTCCAGGAATTCACTGTCAATCTGATGTTTAAACAAATACTATTGTTCATCACTATCGAATCAATTGTTTCCAGAAGAGTATCTGGGATAGTGATATTTTGTTCATTTTTCTCAGCTTCCACCAGAAGACCGAAAAGCTATTCCAATCTTAATTCAATTATCTCTTTGACTTTCCAAAACGCCTTTACAATATTATCCCTCTATACCAGTATGTATGTTAGTTCAAACTTTAAGGAATTGATCCTTTTCTTTTGCACTCCATCCCTGTCATTAAGGGTATCATATGTTATTCCAGTAGAATCTAGCTCAAGCTCAATAGAATTGATCTTTGTTTTGTAGTTTTTTATAGCATTAGGCCACTGGAGACAATACCTATACACATTGCTTACGCTTTTGATGCATGCCTTTAATTAATTTATGCTCTCAATCAATTTCTTCTATGCATTCCCACATTTTTCTTCCATAGCCAATTGAATCTCATATTTTTCTTTTGCTTCCTTAGGTAATAGTACCTTTAGTCTGTCTTCAATTTTCTCAATCAATACTTCCGATAAGACATTTTTCAATTCACTTTGATCAATATCATTATGAATTATGTAAGTAGCCAAGGTGTCTATGATCTCATCATGTTCATATGTTGGTTGGGACAACCAAGCATCTCAAATCTTCTTTAGTCCATCAAATTACACAAGAATATTCAACACCTTTTCTTTAGTAAAATCTTCTTCATCATCTATTGATACCAAATCAATTTCCTTTGTAATATTTACTTCATTTTCTTCTTTCTTCTCCTCTGTCTTCAACTTCTTTATTTCTGGAGGGAAAATTGAAATGATTCTTCTTTCTTTCCATTTCCTGGAGGATGATCCTGCCTAAGGCATCCCAACTAGACTGGAAACCATGCCAGAGCTCCATGCATTTATTTTGTTTACAAAGTATTCTTTACAAATATTTTCCTTTTCTGCTAGACATTCCAAATACCAGTAGACTTGCTTACCAATCGGTATGACTGACTTCCACACAACATTCTCTTTTAATGGTAATGACTTCAAAAAATAAATCATCAAACATATAACCAAATATCCAAAATGAAAAGGGTAATTGTCTTCCTTTGTCATAGTAATGTTTTCCATTAATTGATTCCTCAATAGCTCACACAAATCGAAATCCTCATTCTTTTCAACCATTTGATGCACAACATAAACAACAATCGCCGAAGTAGAACCTTCCTTGTTTCTGAAATAAACCTTATATGAAATTTCATATGCCACATACCTTATCATAGGCTTGACTATAGTATGAATTTGAAGTGCCCTTTGGTCTCCTATCACTCCAGTTAGGGTTTCAACCTCTTTGTTCTTTACTGACTTTTTCACTGGAATGGGTCCATTATTACATAATCCTGTAATTACCGCAATTGCTTCCTTTGTAATCCCATAGGGTTTGTTGAAGATCATTTGATCACCTTGAATTCTGCTTATGACAAATCGAACAACATCTATATCCAAAAAGTATGGAAATTTGCTCCAAATGTCTAAACCCTTGTGCCCTAGACTCTTGACCTTTTGTATTTTCCCAACTAAAAGGGAACCTTTGAAATTTTGAATCTTTTCATGGTTAAATTCATTGATTTGTAACTTAATTTTTGTAATTCATCGCAACACAAATCAAATACCACCATTCCCTTTGACTCCATTGTTTCAGCTTTATTCTCCATACTTTTGCTTGCCACAACCCTACCTCCTTATTTCTCAGTTGAACTTTACTCCTTAGCTCCTTCAATTTGCAATGAAAAGAATGACTACTTAATTGCCTTATTTAACTTGTCACTTTTAGGGTTTTATTGTGAAAAGTAATTTTCACTTATGACATCATCATCAGTACCTTCCCCTCAGCCAAAGTAACTAGATCAACTTCCAAATGATGAAACCATTATATTGGAACCTGATACAACAGACTCATTTCCATAGTCTTCCCTTTTCTCCAAGTCATGATTCTTTTCTTGAATTCATCTGATTTTTCCCTAATTTTGCATTTATTGCTTTTCACCTTTTAAGTTTCCAGATATACTATAAACCAAGAAGAGCTCCACAATTTTTTTGATTTGCATCTTTTCTGTCAGAATTTTCTCCAATACCTTCAAAATAATGTTTTACATTACTTATCCTTGTGTCATCACATGACACCTCATATATCGGGGGCATGTTAGATTTTTCTATGACTGCTCCCCCTGAAACCATTATTGGGTTCAGTATTTGAAAGAGGTATCTGCTCCAGATGCAGATACAAGATTATTTGATTCATCCTTGTTCTTTGTTTCTTCCTTCTTCCTCCATTTCTTTTCCATTTCTCTCCTTACTTCTTTTGGATCTACCTTGTTCACAGGTTTGACCTTTTGTTCTAGATTAGTTTTCTTCCCAACTTTGCTCCTACATTATTTTGAGATATGTCCTGGTTTGTTATAGGTGTAGCATACAACATATCTTTGATCAAACAGATTTGCATTTATCCTTGACCTGCACTGATTAGACTTGTGTCCAAATATATTTCATGTGTAACAGTAGTCTTGAAAAAATTGAATCCTTCTGCTAGTATTAACTTGTTCATCATCAAATAGCCTCTACATTTGGTAACTCTATGTCCAAACTTGTTGAAAACATAACATTTTCCAACAAAGAATCCAACATTCTGACTCATTCTAATATGGTTCATCTTGCTTCTGCATTATTTTGCTCTATGTATGAACTTATTGCATGAGAAACAAAATCCATTAAAAGATGGGTACCTTTGAGCATTAGGTTGTCAGATGGGAAACCTTTTGGTATTATTCCTTTGATTCTTGCTTTGATAAATGTTGCCTTGAAATATCCTTTGATTGTTCACTTCGTTTGAAACCGGTTTAGTCTTTGAGCTTTTCCCTTCTTCAAGTCCTAGACCACCTTTATCCTTTGCAGGTTTCTGAGATGAAATCAACTCATCAAGCATTGTAGAACTTATCTTGAACCTTTCTTCACGAGCTTTCACTTTTTCCAGATTAGATGCTAGGGTTACTACTTCTTGTTCAAGCTTATCACACTTTTCTGTCTTTTGATTGATAATCTCTTTCAAGCATCCTTTCTCTATCTTGCTTTGTTCAATTTCCAGTTTCATATTTTCTTCCACACTTTTGCTTTCTTCAAGCTTCATTCTTAGATTCTCAATAGTTTTATTTGCTTCCTTTAGTTCCTGATTAACTTCTTTATGTTTCAATTTGAACTTCCAAATCTGATTCCTTAGTTTTTGAATGCATTCATCTGCTTGCTTGAAATTTTCTTTCAGATCTGCACTTTCAGACTCTGAAGTCTCTATTCTTAATTCTTCATCCAAGTCAGATCCCTTCACCATTTTTTTCAACCTACCAAGATCTCCTTCAAGTTGTTAAACTTATTCCAAAGGATTGAGCTCTAATACCAATTTTTGAATAGGACAACTGAGAGGGGGGTGAATCATTTGTCACATAATTAAACCTTTAATTTAATCACCGAAACTAATACTTAATACTGCTTAAATGATTAATCACCAAATTCCAATGTAGAAACTCAAATCCAACAAATACACACAGTAACACCAAATTTACATGGAAAACCGAATGAGGGAAAAACCACAGTGAATATTAACTCACCCTATAGAGAATATCAAAATGGATTACAAAAAGGATCACTACCTGAAATAAGGACTCACTGTCCAGAACAAGGACTCACTATCCAACAGGGCTACAACCTGAAGGGTTCACTACCACAGAGATACAAAAGATGGCTTGCTGCCATGATATAAAAATTATGGCTTACTACCAGAAGTATGAACTAATAGGATACACCTTCCTTGTCCAGGATTCAATTCCAATAAATTTTAGAATATGAAGTACTACCTCATACAACAATTGCTCAACAAATCTACACTGATCCACAAATAATAAATCATTTAGGCTCAAGTCTTCACATACCCCTTAATCCTTTCTACACTCACCCTTCACTCTTTTTTTTCACACACATAACCATACGCTTTAAAATATCTTATATATGATTCATTTGATACACCATATTAGGTCAGCTAGGATATATACAAAACATCCCAAGGTGAATTTAATCTTCTTAATACATAACTTGTGTGAGGTCGGCCAAGATTGGGACCCAAAACAAAAAATAACTATACCGAACAGAGAAACAACTACAGTGTACAGATTTAGACTATGTCATTGACAACTTATTGCTCCCAACACAAAACATCTCAAGATCCCGAATATAGTTGTCTGAGTTAATCATAATGACATAGTTAAGATATTAGAGTCATAGCTTGTCTTGTGGTAGAATCCAGACCAAAAAACCAGCATACCAATTTACTAATAAAAAAAATCTTTGCTTCTAGAAAACACCTCATACATTTGGTATTGTGTTGACATTGGTGACAACCATTTGATGCAATCCAATTTCCAACAAAGAGGATGTTGTACAATGCAATACTAAATTACAGTGAAAGTCTTATCATGAGAAAAAACACGGTCATTCCAAAAAATCAAGTGTAGATGATAGCAATAAATGGAGAGAATGATGTAAAGAGTACAATGGCATGATGAGTTGATTGAGTGGTCAACAAAAAATATTCAAGAGAATCCTAGAGATTGGAAGATATGATAAAGATAATAGCGATCTCTATGTGTCTAGTTGACTTTGCATGGACAAGGATGAAAACCTATAAACCTCTAATGATTGAGCCAAGAATAGTGTTCGCAAGTAAAGAATCATGAAAGATAGTGAATAAGGTACTAATGTTATTTTTCATAAAACTTGTAAAAAATGTACACGAGGGACAATCTACATGTTGGCTTGTCTTGACAGTTGAAAAGGAAAAGGGATTCAAATGATAGTTAAATATCTCTAATACACACATGAAAGTCATATGGATTTCAATAACCATTAAAGAGGCTTGTGATGATAGTATACAATCTTGTTCATAGTCAGGTAGAAAGGTGAATAAGTTGATGTATGAGATCATGAATAATTTCATCAAAATCCATTAAAAAGAGAAGTGTTGAAAGATTATACACAATACGTGACCAAATTTCAAAACAAATAACTTCATTTATTATCAAACACATGTTTTATTCCCTCTTTTTACTTGTGCAATTATTCATTTATTCAATTAATCATTTATAAAAGAATATAGATAATATTGGTAAAACAAATTTGTATTAACCAAAAATCCATATAGGCATATGTAATGTTATATGTTGATAAAAGTACAATATATGTGCAAGAAATATATATAGGCATATAATGTCACATGTCTATAATACAAACATATATGTACAAAACTGCCATATAGGCATACAACAAAGGACCCTAATGTAATAACTTCCCTCTAGGGGAAGGTAAGAGAACACAAACTACCATTAACAATTGATTGGATAGAGAGGCATATGATGATGGTTGCTTTTGAACCTATTGAATTTACCTCCTCTCTAAACTATTTTGGATTTTAACCTAATACAATAAAATGTGTATGTATTAATATTATAGAATGACATATAACAAAATAATCACCTATCACATACTCATAATCTCTTTGAATTGATTTTTTCCTCTCTTCATACATAAGAGGGGAATGTTAATGATCTAGAGAAGCCATGTGGAAAGCATAAAAATAAAAATTATGCTACAAATGAATATCATTGAAAATTTCAATAATAGATAGTGAAACACCGAAAAATAGGTAAGGCTCACTAAAATGTGGACTGATGAACCAGTTAGTGACCTATTTTCCTTTATTTCATTAGGAAATGAGATCCTCACAAAGAATTGATTAACAACCCTTAGGTGAATCAACCCTAAGTTGGAATCTTCATATTTCCTTATGCTTGAAGGACGGGGGTCGAGGTCAAACAACACTTTGGGGAGAAAAACTAAAAATAGAAAATCAACACCAAAATGCAATCTAACACTTGAAACAACAATATTAAGCTCAATACTGATAGAAACAAAAATTAAATTGCAGATCAAATAAGGGAAAAATGGTGTTTACCACTCACCAAAAGTGTTTTTCCGAAGCAGATCTGGGACTCATTCGCCCAAGGGTGAATGGGTCCACTGTCAGGGTTTTTCTGTAGCTTTTAGGAGCTTCTAATATAGATCTAAATCTTCCAATTTTCCCAGGTTTCATAGTTGAAATGTCAGAAATGGCTTTGGGATCTTAGTTTCCATGATATGACAATAATTTTGACAACTTTTGTAGCCTTGACAACTTTGTAAATCTTGCACTTTAAAAAGTCTTCAATATTTCTTCAACCTAAATCTACAAACACAAATATAAGAGAGAAGAATGTTTATTTTTTGATTAATAGGGGTTTGCCTTGGTCAAACCCCATTTTGGTAATCAAACCTTGACTTAAAATGAAACATGAAAGAGGGAATGAAAAATGAACAAAGCTATGTTACCACTCAACAAACCCTTGAATGAAACCTTGATAATGGAGATCTTAGGAAATATACAACTTGCATGAGATGGATAAATTAGATGTGGATCTTGAACTTTGAATCTTGCTTGAAATGATGCCTTGAATGCTTGACTTGATCATGAAACCTACATCGCAATGATAACTCCAAAAACATGCATGATGCAAGAAGACTTTGATATGATGAATAGATCTTGAATTTTGCAATAAAACTCTGATATATCTGCTCTTGAATGCCTTTGATTTCTCTTGAAAGTGCTCTTGAAATATCATAAAATTGCTAGGTGAAACACAGTGAAATAACCTTGTATTTATAGGTATGTATCCTTAATTTCTCAAAATTTAAATATCACAAGTTGGCATTGAATTATGGATTTGAAAACATTAAAATACCACCAAAAACATAATTTAAATTTAGGTCCTAAGGATTAGGGAGAGCCATTCTCCCATGGGAAAATGGCTCCCAAGTCCATAAACCTAAGACACACATTGCTCATTATGAAGTGTTATGTTTAGGCATTAAAAAATGTTGGGTTTGCCCAAAAAATGTAATTAAATAGGCTTGGAAAATTAATTAAAGGGAAAATTAAGGCATAATTAAGCTCAATTAATTAAGAGGGCCCAAATAAGTGTGTAAATGTAATAAGGTAAATTTAACAACACTAAATTAAGGTGATTTAAGTCCAATTTAAAATAGGAGGGCCCAAACAAGTGAGAAAATGTAAAGGGTTACATTTTTCTACACTACATCTAGCCCTCAATTTAGTGAGAAGATGACCCTATGTCAAACTCATACTAAAGTAGACAATCAAAACATTTGTATGCAACAATGACAAGATACTCAATCATACAATGCCAAAGACTCAAAGAAAAGGAAAAGGGAAAAAGAAAAGGGGCGGATCAAGCCTCGGCTATCCAATGCAATGTGGAACATGCCTCAGTTGTTTTTCCAAAAACATTTACAAGTGGAACTTCATTTTCCACTATGCAAACAACAACATGCTCACATGTGCTAGTGAAATTCTAGTTGTCCACTAGGTGAGCCCCCAAGGGTGGCAAATGAGAGAATCTTATTAAGCTCCCATACCATACCAAAGCTATACCTTTGATAACTTTAATAAGGTAGCACAAAATACATAATTTGAGATCCATAAGGCTTATCAAGCCATGTTATGCTAAACATTTATGAACAAACAAGGCTCCACTGGCAAGCAAAGTGCATTATGCTTGGTGGCCATAAAAAATGTTGAAACTTCGAGCTTCACAAGGCTTAGCAAGCTGTGTTATGCTAAACACTTATGAACAAAAATTAAAATAGGATAAAACATGTTCAAAGAGGTTTTTCTTAGTTCATGTAAGGTCTTCTCTTAGGGAACATTGTTCCTAATCCTCTCCAAGAGATGTCATGTCTAGGATAAAATCGTCTAGCCTTAGGGAATGCAATTTTATAGCATCACCACTAAGAGGAAAGTCATATGCCAAGAAAGGTCACACTCTTGGACTGTGGAAACCCAATGACACCAAGGTGAAGAAGACACATCACAAGAAGTAAGAAGACCACACAATGAAACATGAGGAAAGTCCAAAGATCTCCAAAAATGACAATACCTGTGATCTTCAGTGAAGCTTAGAAATTGCTAACACCTTGCTTGAGAAATTACTTTAAAGTAGCAAATGATAAATGCTAACAATAAAGAAGGGTGAAGAGATTATTTGGAAAGCCCTATGCCAAGTCATATATTTCCAAATGAAGCTATGTCATGAAAAAGGAATGGGATTTCCCCCAAAATGAAATCCCAAAATCACATAAGGAATCCAAGATTTGGGGTCTAAGTATGTCTTTGGAACAATCGGTTATCTTAATGAACTCAGAGAAAGGTATTAGCGATAGAGGAAACTATGCCGACAGGGACTACTTGGGAGTTATTGATATAACTCTTAGGCTTCGTTATGAGGTCTAAGCGATAAGCAATTGTCTTGCCAATAGCCGATGGCTATTGGGGTAACTGTCAATCTTCAGTGAAACATATAGAATCAACGAAGGTGAACACTTCGGAGTAGCATATGAAGATTGATATGAACTCTTGGCAATATGAGTAAGTTGGTGCTCGGAAGGCTTGGGGACTTCAGTGTAACTCTAGGTTAAAGCGACCTATGTGAAGTCACGCCATTGGAACCGTTATGAGTCTATTCGTTTCTCTAATAGGGAACGCCATGGATATAGTTGGAAATTGCAAATGTTTTAATGTTGGATAGTAGTTCGATCTACAGTGAAGTGTGAAGAATTCAAACTGTATCAGTGAAGGTTTAAAAAATCTGTAAAGGTTGTAACCTAAAGTTTTATGTTCAAAGAATGTACATGATGAATGTTGCTGTATAATGACACCAGAAAGATAAGTCTGAAATTGTATGTAATTTTTGATTATGTAATACAAAACTTTTCTCCCATAAGGGTTTTGGCATGTATGTTTGTCTAAATACTCTTTCTGTAATTTGTCTCATAGTGCATCTCAATTTGACTGTAATTGAAAATTTAAAAACAATTTTGGATGTAGGAGCCTGGCCAGATGGGTGGGTAAGGGTTTTTGAGTTGCTCCTGGACTAAGGGAAGGAAAAGAAAATTTGTAATAGGAAAAATGATAAGGGACATGTGAATGAAGAGAGTGCTAGTCTTGTAGACTGATTTTCCTAAGGAATGCCCCCAAATCTGTAGATCTACTGTGCTATGATCAAAATAACATTTGGTAAGATTTTGTGGTAGAATCATGCTCCTGAAAATGGAAGGAATAGGAGAGTAATGAATGTAAAACTTTGATAGGCACTATGATGGTCTCATTTATGGGATCAGGAGTTTCAAAGTCTATTGAATTTTTTTAATGACAAGTTGGTAGAAGCTTCAAGTCTTAATAATCCCATGTCAAAATCCTGAAAAATGTAAAGAATAGTTATGATGAATCCAAACTTATTCTAGGCCTGCATTTGAAACCTGGGTTATTCTGAATACATCTTTGTATTGAATTTTTTCTGTTTTATGCGGTAACTTGATTGATAATTGATTGATTACAATCTTTCGGATTATCAATCTTGGATATTTTCAATAGGTAATTTCCCTCAAGAGATGCCTTTCCTAAACTTATGGGAGGATTTCTTGTATTTGAAACTAGTTTCTCAATGATTGTTTCTCTCTTGTGTTGATGTTGATAATTGATTGATTTTCATAAGATGATATTTATGGTTAATTAAATGATGATTGAAGGTGTCATTAATTCAAAGTAATGTTAAAAAATGTATCTATGATCTCAATCCTCCTTTCCTTTGCAATGGAGAAAGAATCACAAAGGAGAATTATCTTATGACATTCAATTTGCTCTTGTTTTAAAACCACATCACTTTCATAAGTGAAAGAGAGTTAGTGTTAAATGAGAATTGTAGGCTAAGGCAAATGATTGTCAAAATGATTATCTCATCCTCTCTTAGCATAATATGTCTTCGAATGATTATTCACAAATGAATGATTTCATGACATTCACCAAGTAGTTTTCATAGGTAGGCAACACAATTTTTGGAAGAGAAGTGTTGTGGAGAAGTAGAACTTGTGGTAGAATGATAGAGAAATTTGGATTAAGCGATAGAAGAAAATTTTTTGACTAGGTGCTATGCAATAAGACCTAATCCTCCATCTATGTCCATAGAGAGAACATAGAAACAATGCACTAATAGTTTATAATTTTTGGAAGAACTTAATATGATCAATTTTGTAATTTTGAACTTCTGTAATAGCAAACTAAAAACAATAAAACAATGATGAAAAAATAGAAAAATTTTGATGTAAAAATGTAGGAAAAAGTTCTAAACAAGATGAACTCATTCGCCCATGGGAAAACCTAATAAATTATGGTCCTTTTGCTCAAATTATGAAAAATGAATTATCAAATTTCTAAGCTTAAGATGATCAATTATGAATTTCACATCTTCACTAAAGTAATAGTGGTTACAGTAACAATTAAACAGAATTTCTATAAAATTAGAGTTAAATGCAAAGCCCAAAAATCAAAGGAAGCAATAAGTGACAAACTCAAGAACTCATTAAACCGCCCATGAAATGCAATTTTGATTCTATTTTCTGAAGTGAGGGAATGAATGATGATGCTAAGTTAATTGCTTATGAATATTAAACATTGTGGCACTAATGACAAGTGGTTTGAGTTTTAATTTTCTTTTGAATTAATGTCTAAATGCAAATGCAAAAAAACCCTACACATGAACTATGTAAGTTAAGAGATTCCTAAATTGAGATTGCAAATCAATGCAAAAGAAATGAATGATCTAGATGGCTGCAATGCTAATGGACATTGTCCAAATCAGTAAGACTGATACTCAAAAGTCGGGATTGACCATTAAATGAATTACATCGATATTTTCATCTCAAAAAAGGTAAGGTTCACACAAAATATGGATTGATTAAACCATATTCCTATTTACTCTATTTTACCTTTGAGAATGTCATTTGGAAATGATATTTATCACACAACCCTCAACCCAACCCAATCCTTAAATTTCCTTATGCATTTCCTAGGGTGTTAAGGTCAAACAACACTTTGGGTCAAAGAAAAACAATTTGGGGATCAAACACCAATCAATACAATCTAATACAATCTAACACTAAGCTCACAAAAATATTACATAACTATCACAAATTGACATAACTAGAGATGAATTACCTGTCAGAAAATTGCTTTTAGGGTAGAATGAAAACCACTCACCTTCACCTTCCAGGTGAAGAACCTTTACTCATTCAAGGTTTTTTTGTAGCTTTTAGGAGCTTCTAATATAGATATAAATCTTCTAATTTGCCCAATTTTCACTGTCAGAATGTCAGAAATGGATTCGACATCTTAGTTTTCGTGAGATGACAATAATTTTGACAACTTTTGCAACTTTGACAACTTTGTAAATCTTTCACTTTAGAAGTTCTTCAAGATTTCTTCAACCTAAACCTACAAACACAAATATAAGAGAGAAAAATGTTTGTTTTTTGGTGAATAGGGGTTTGCCTTGGTCAAACCCCATTTTGGTAAGAAAACCTTGAATTGAAATGAAACATGAAAGAGAGAATGAAGAATGAACAAAGTTATGTTACCACTCAACAAACCCTTGAATGAAACCTTGATAATGGAGATCTTAGGAAATCTACAACTTGCATGAGATGGCTGAATTAGATGTGGATCTTGAACTTTGAATCTTGCTTGAAATGATGCCTTGAATGCTTGATTTGATCATGAAACCTACATCACAATGTTAGCTCCAAAAACATGCATGATGCAAGAATACTTTGATATGATGAATGGATCTTGATTGCTGAAATAAAAATCTACTATATATACTATTGAATTCCTTTGATTGCTCTTGAAAGTGCTCTTGAAATATCATAAAATTACTAGGTGAAACATAGTGAAATAACCTTGTATTTATAGGTATGTATCCTTAATTTCTCAAAATTCAAATATCACAAGCTGACATTGAATTATGGATTTGAAAACATTAAAATACTGCCAAAAACAAATTTAACTTTAGGTCCTAAGGTTTAGGGAGGATTCATTCACCCATGGGTGAATGGGTCCTAGGTCCATAAAGCTAGGATACACATTTCTCATAGTGAAGTGTTATGTTTAGGAATTAATAAATGTTGAGTTTCCCTTCAGAAAATGTAATTAAATAGGCTTGGAAAATGAATTAAAAGGCCAATTAAGGCATAATTAAGCTCAATTAATTAAGAGGGGCCAAATAAGTGTGTAAATTTAATAAGGTACATTTAACAACACTAAATTAAGGTAATTTTAAGTCCAATTTAAAATAGGAGAGCCCAAACAAGTGATAAAATGTAAAGGGTTACATTTTTCTACACTACAAATAGATAGAAAAACAAATATAATTCAAAATTTACTAATCTAGCTCATACCTATGTCAAAGGCATCAAAGATGATACTACTGCAAAACACCATGTTGTATATATTGGGAGGAGAATCAAATGATGTTATCATCTAAAAAATTAAACAACGTTAATAAATTAGAAAAATCTACCTAACATTACTTTTAAAACATTTAATAAGTAAAAATAGTCAAGCTTACCTTAGTGAAATATGTATGATCACTCTAACTTATAAGTGTTGATGTTGAAGGCCCAACATTAACCTATTCAACATCTAATTTGAGTTATAAGATTACTATTCATATAAGGTTAACTATTCACATGTACTATATTTATTGTTTCTTTGTTAGTTACATACCTATGGACTTGATGTTGTTGTGTAATCAAGAGGCAGAGGGACACTAGACAAAGGGTGAACACTCTGACCTTGAAACTTTATTATAATCAATCTAGTAATTTAGTTAATCTTACAATTTAAAATGAAATATAATGAATTGTATTTGACCTTGTTCAAATTTACTTGTCCATGAATGTCAAATTTTCAATCTAGCCACTCTTTTGTCAAGACAATCCGGTCCAATATAAATGTGTCATGTTGTTGGGCATGTGCATCTTGATCATCCCTAGACCCATAATAACAAATATATCTACATTTTTTACATAAGTGAGGTGAAGGTTGAGACCTAGAAGACTTGGAAGGTGTAATTACTCTTCCTAATATAATAGGTTTTCTTACTTAAGACTTTACTTCATGTGATATATGGAAGTTATATTACAATGTTATCTTAGGGAATATGTCACATTTTAAAAAATGTTTGGAAATGCTGGATTTTAGAAAATCCTCAACCATTTAAATTTTTCTGAATGGTTGATAATTATAATGAATTTATTACATAAGATCAATTATTCAAAGATGAATCTAAAAAGGAATATCCCCCACTTAATGTCAATGCATTATCAAGTGTTGATTGTAGTTCATTATCTTTTATACATTGTAGTGTTGGAAAGTATCATGTTTATCCAAAAGCTTATAACTTTCTCTCTTTGCACAAATCCATCCATCTATAGGAAACCACCTAAGGCATATAATGAAAAAAATTCAAATTGTGCATGCGAGTCATACAAAAGGTGTTACTCCTACTACTAGTTATTTGTTTTCTTCTCCACATTGAATTATTATAAGGGCATGTATTTAATATTTAATAGAAAATTGATTATAAAGGTAAGATACTCGGATGACATGAACATGGTAGATTTAGTCCATTAACATTACAATAAAATAAAGAATAGTGTGGTATTGTTTAAATCTTTGATGACATGAAGCAATGGTTAAAATAATGAAAAGGTAAAGGAAAACATGTGAAATTTGTGACACATTTGGTTTGAATAAATTCATATTGATTCAACTTATGGTTATAGGATTTATTTTAGTACCTTGATTGATTAATCTTATAGGGAATCTATTATAACATATTATATTTTTTAATTATCAATTTAGTTATGTGCACTTTTCATTAATGTTATATCATTCACATACATATGGAAATATATAGAAAACACAAACATTGAGAATAATTAAAATACCATAAACTAGATATAGATCATATAAATTTCCATGCCATAAGCCAAATAAAGATAAGTAAAATCATCCATATCAACATGTTGAGCAACTTAAAAACAATCGTCAAATAAACATAAATCTCACACAAGGGTAGGTTTTCTTGATGATCCCTCCCCCACCTCACTCCTACTCTTCTCTCTTTCATTACCTAGAATTGGACCTCTCTTGTGGCCTAATTCTTGTGTCTATCATTAACCCCTAATTATCCCATTTTATTCACATGATTTTTATATCTTCATCTAACCAACTTTAGCCTTTCTAAGATGCTATCAAATTCTTAGAACTAAAGTTGTCACCACATCCTCATCCTGAGCCAAATCTACTTGTAGTATTTCTTTTTCTACATGTAAATAATATCTATCCATATGAAGCCCCTCTTCTTAGCCCAATATGCACCTGTTCCATGTTGGCTCTCAAAAATATAAACCCTCTCCTCTATAATCATTGCTTAACTTTTGACAAGGATAACAATGTATCTCAAGAAAAGAAAAGGAAACATCAATAAGGAGAAGAAAATTTTGGACCAAGTTATAGGATTAGGGCTTCTCCCCTTCTTTTTAAATATCTCCAAAACCTATGAGGGTGATCCTTTATGTTAAAAGATAATTAAATAAATAATAATATAACACATAAGACTTTGTGCTACCATGCCTTAGTGGTAGCCATGAGAAGACCTATCAAGCCTCACAATAAGCATATTTAAAGAAGAATTCATATGAAAAATAAGATAGAAACTACTTTATATCATTAATCATGAGTCCCCTTATTCTTCACAAATATTATGAATCCTATGACCAATCTCACATGATTCACACATTCAATCTACTAATAGTTCGCCTAAGTTTCAAGGAATATTAAAAAGCCTTAAGAGAGGATAGGGTAGTAATCAACACTAATAATAAATGATTATATAAGTTAAATTATTTTTAGGATGGTGTGGTGTCAAAGGAAACCATGGTATTCCAATGCCTTGATCCAATGGGAAAATAAGTTTCCACCCTACCTTCAACACCCATATAAGTGAAAGATTATAGACCTACATTTGACAACCATAAGATATGCTAAATAATTAGAAAATGTAGACCTCTAAGTAATTATACATATTTATGTATGGACAATAATTGAAAATCCCTAATATAGCAATTTGAATCCGTCTAATACATTGAGAGGAGTTCAAATACACTTTGAATAATTTTGCATTTTGAGCTACATAGGCTAACCAATCAACACATTACTACATTAACAAATGTAACCTCAATGGTAGAAAAATTATGCTACCTCCTAAAATAATAAACCAATTAGGGATACATCCACACACAAATAAAAAATCTATTTAAATCCTTGTCATGAAATTTCAATAGGTGAAGATGAGAGAAGAAAACGATGAGACATATAAGATTTGATATCATAAAAAAAATTAATCAAAATGCAAAGGGGTTATGATATTTAGGCCAAGGATTAAGCCAATAAAATGACCATCTAGCCTAAATAAATATGATAAGCATGCTTATATAGCAATTTATAGTTCAATATTTTAATCTTCAAGCAACCCATAAGCATGGAGGATAAGTGCAATATTAGAAATGTGCATCTTGTCAATACCAAGATAGACTAGTGGAGAAAAGGATAAGATCCAATATGCATAAAATCTATCTTGAATTATCATAATCAATACAATAGAGCATAGAATAATATCCCTCATGTAAACGAAAATTTAATATTAAATCTTCTAGCATGCAACAACAATGAAAAAGTTTCTACATGATACAAATTATGTTAACTCATACCATTCCCTACACCCAATTTATGCAATAAATACAACCATAGTTTGAGAGAAACCACTTGAAGAATAAGTAACCTTTGTAGTAACTACACAAAGTGCTAAATAAAATATAGTATAATGCCTCAATGAGTCCCTAATCAATGCATGCATTTCATTGAAAAATGGAGAAGAGCATAAGGATCCTCAAATTCATCATAACTAGTTAGAAGAGGGCATAAACTCACACAACATGAAAATCAAGGCATAACCAAATTGAGCCTACAAGGCCTCAACCATCAGTATGAAAGTGATCAAGAATTGGCATTAGAGAATTATTTTTTCTAGATTTTGAGGCCAACCACTAGGGTGTACAATCGCATAAGTCATCACCTTGAACAAGAAGTCAAAAAACCATAACCATGGTGTTTAATAGTAATTTGTGCATACTATTGGATGCATGATTACTAGCATGTTTGAATGCTAGATGAATTGTTTCCATCCATGAGGGAATCCTTTGCATCAGGTGCTAAAAAATGCCACACAATAATAGGTGTGTACTTGTAATATTTTCCATTAAATCCTTTACATTTTCCACCAATGAAGTTAGGTTATGTGCTTGTTGAATATAGAAAAAATATAGTGAATAAATTAATAGATCAAGACCATACAAGACCCTACCACACCTTGCATGAGTTCCACCTTGTGATTAATGATATGTTTCTAAATAAATAGTACATGTCATTTAAACAAGCCCACAATTACTAGCAAGGAAACACGCAATGAGAAACTATTTGATTTGGAAACCACATAGGTACTTTCAAATAATTGATTACCCACAAACAAGAAATGTGAGACTGACATGTTTGTGCTAGTGTATGTCATGTAATAATATATTAATGGTCCACAATACCTCTATTAAATCTAAGCTATTGAAAATTTCCACATGGACCAATAGAGATGAGCCTCCACACAAAAGAGTGGCACCAATATGCCACAAACATTGGCCACCAAAATGAAGGTACCCAAAAAGAATGTTAGAAGAGATCTAATGGAAATAGGGAGGGTATGGGAGATCTCATGATCAATTTATAATGGGTGAAAGATATTTATACAATATTTGATTAGCCATTATTTGCAACCTATAAGGGGGTGACACCTAGTGGCAATAAAACTGTGTGAGGGTGCAGTGATAGAAAAAAGAAATGGTCAATACTAAAATTAAGGGTGAGTGCCATGTAAAGAATCATGGCCTAAATACTATGGTAAAGAAATCATTATAAAGCTTAGTGGGTCTAGGGTGGCACACATATATAATGAGAAAATGTAAGGACACACACACACAATAAAACCTAGTGAGGAGTTGAGGCCTAAAATTAAAGCAAGGTGAAGCTTGAAGCTTACACAAGAGTGATAAATGGGGCATGTTGAAGAGGCCACATAGAAACACTAGAATAAGCCTAGATTATAACCATGCAAATAAAATCATCACTCAATCAGGGAACATAAAATATTATTGCTCTAAAGGTTCTACAAGCTTGAAAAATAGTTGAATAAAAGGATATTTAACTCATGCTCAAGTTTATACTTAAGAGTAAAATTTACAAGGAATAACTGAGGTAGCATGAAACTTAGGGTTGCATCCAATGGGTTAGTAGGATACAAGCACCACATGATAATAGGGAAGCAAGTAATAGTAAATATCGACTAAGATGATGAAGAAAAATCAAATGAAATATAGCATGTACTCTTAGTTATTGGATTATGGCATATAACAATTCAATGCACATTTAAAATAAAATGTCATGTTAGGATTAGGTGCCATCCACCTTGTAAATCTTATGTCATAAATCATGGTTCCAACATCCTTAGAAGTGTCTCTAGGAACTTAGCATGTATTGGGAAAAATATTTTGTAATATTAATTATCTCCATTGTTTGTAATATGCTCATAAGGGATGATGGGTCCACTAGTAGTGGTAAAGGTGAGTTGTGGAAATAAATATTTAATATTGTTTTCCCCACATGTGGATGCCTGAAATAGGATTTTAAAAGATAAAGGAAATGATAAATGAGTAACTCTTGGGATTCTCAAGGTGGGTGCTTGGAAAGAGGAAACATGTGTCACTTGGTTTTCTATCATTTATTACATTTAATGTAATGTTTATCTCTCATGATTGGGAACCCAAGTTGGAGGGAAAATATTGGAGCCAAAATCAGTGTCCTTTCGTATTCCAAGGAGGTAATCCAAAGGTTGGGGTCATTTGGAATGAAGGGTCATCTTTGGGTGCCATGTTTGGTGCATTAGATGCCTTCACAAGTCTATAAATTCATCGTCTTCGATATAGAATTGTTGAGAAGAAAAGTTGAATGTAGTGTTACTCTATAGGAACAAGGACAGGTGGGGGCATAAGGAAGTTTTTCACATGTACACAAGTGATGCCATGTTGGAGGAAAACATGAGAATGGAAGTGATTGTATTGTAATCTCATTTATTTGATTGTTGGCAGAGTTTTTTCCTACAGGGGTTTCTCCTCGTAAATCTTGTGTTGTTGATTTGTGCCTCATTTTTGTTATCTTATGGTGATGATATTCTTTATGTATTATTGTTATAATTTCACATAAGGTAGTGTTTATAAGCATGTTATATTGACCATTTTTGGCATAATAAAGAAGATGGATTTAATCATGGTAATTCCATATTATGACAACTTAATTTTTAGATTTATATATAAGTTTTAGATTTGCATGTTGATGTAGTCCAAGTCTTGTATCTCATCCATTGATGTCATATTTGGATAGAGATTGAATTTCCTAACAATTGGTATTGAACCTGTTTATTTCTCATCATTTGGTATCAGATCTAAAGGTTAACTAGGTTATGTGTATTCCTTATTTTTGATTTATTAGCTTGGAAATCTTATAGGAATTTGTTAGAAGGAATTGGAGGTTGTTGGAAGGCTTTTGGTGCAGCAATGAATGTTTTGTGAGTTAACTTTGTTTTTCAGAATTGTGAGATTGGAAGACATGGATATTGTCAATGTGATCTATGTTGGGTATTGGAAGCTCATATTAGTTGGTTATGTTTTGGTAACTCGAAGCTCTGATTTGACAATATGTGTATATCTTCTTGTTTGGTGGTTTTTTACCTTTACCATGTGGTCATGTGCAATGAGAAGATGTTCATGTTGGATGGGTAGACACATCCTGGTCACATGGAGAAATGCTCTTGATTTGGACTATAGGATGGAGTGCCTATGTTGTCTTCGTGGCTTTAGCCCTTGGTTACATGAAAGCACTAGAAGATAAGCCAGTAATCTCTTCGTGAGTTGTCGAGCTGATATGTTTCATATGTTATAAGCTCTTGGACAACTTGGTTTTTTCTATTGGGTTGCAGTTTACTCTTGATTTCAATTGTGGGTTTATAGATTTGTGAATATTCCATTATTCAAATCATATGTTTGGTGTGAATGTCTGGATGGTTATATGGATTTCAGATTTATAGAGATGGTTTTGCATGTTAACTAAAATATATGGTATGTAGATCTATGATGAGATTGTATTCAGGGTGTTCTGGATGAAGATAGTTATAGGTTTGTATGACTTCCTGGAGGGTTCTTATTGATCTAAGGTTACTCCTATGTGGGTTTGTTTGAAAGATAAAATCTAGCATTGATTTTGGTGTTTGAGTCTTGGAAATCCACATGTTATACTTGATTATCTCTATTTTGCATGATACTAGTGTGGGGTTGAATCTATTTTTTAGTTATTTGATATTGGAGCACTTATTATGTATTTCTTTGTTGAGATGTTACATATGTGTAGATCTTGTAAAGTTTTTTGATGTGGATTATATTTGGTAGGCCATATTCTTGGTCATTATTATTACATTGGTATGTTTATTACAATGAGATATGGTTATTAGTAGTACTTGATATAGTTGTTCATTTGAATCTTTAGCAGTAGTTTATGGTACATGAGAAGCTTTATTCACTTTGAGTAGAGTGTTGACAATGATTTTATTCATGATGTCATGTATAACTCAATATTACTTTCAGTGGGAGCTTTATGCAATTACATAATGTGTTTTATCTTCTTCGTTTCAAGATTTTGGTTCTAAGTTGTTGTGTGTAGTGTGTCATGGATAATATTTGATTAGAATATGGATGGTATTTTTTAATGGTTGTTGGTGTCATAAGGTGCTCTTGGATTCTACCTTCAGCTTGCAATGAGAGGCATGACATCTTTGGTTCTATTAACAAAGGATGTATAGAAATTATATCTTCTTGGTTTGGAGATTATGGTTGTACTTTACCTTTTGTAAGCTCATGGTGTCGAGTTATTTGATTGTGTTGGGGCCATGGAGGATCTTCAGTTAGGAAATGGTTATCACGATGCTTGGAGATCTTGGTTACACAATTTAGTGGGGTCTTTGGCAGTGATTTTGATTCATCATTTTGATGTTGGATGGTTATTTTATGTGATCTCCTAGGATGGGATGTTAGATCATGATTTCATGATATGTTCCTAATTCTATAGTTATAACTTTGGCAATGGTCTTGTTTGGTTCTCTTTTGCTTTGAGTATTAATAATTTGCTTGGAGATTCATGATCTTGCATGGTTGCATTTGAATTTGGAATGGATTGATTAGTGGATGCTCATGGAGACTAGAGAGACTTGGGTGAGGCTAAGATATCTCTCATTTATGGGATTGTATGTTGAAATGGTTACCCTTTCAATGAGGATTTTAATAGAAAGATCGAGTAGCCTACACTTGGTTATGGATGTGAATCCATTATGAACATGAAGAGAAGATTGTCATTTATTGGTGTTGTGTGCATAGAACAATCTTGTATCCCACTCTTAGTTTGCTCAATAGGTGAATGATCTAAGAGGTATTGTCCACTTGATTATTATATGCATTGTTTAGTTTGTATATTTTTTTCTCATATGAGTTATTCTTGAATATATAAACATTCTAAAAACTTGTTAAGATGAAGATGCATGGTTTATGTATTTTTGTTTTTCTCCTTGTTTTGGTCTTGAGCTAGAGTTCTAGTTCTGAGGAATTATTTGGTGAGGTACATGAATTGTTTTGTGGCTTTGGACATATTCCCTTTGTTCTGATAATGATTGGTTGGTTTGATCTACCTTAGGTATGATAGGTTTACATCTATTACTACCATATTTTCATTTCGTTTGAATGTTAGATGTTGATATCCTTTTAATTTGGGAATGGTGAAGGAGATATTACATTACACAACTTGGTAGATGTTAGTGTGGAATAAGGATATGATTTAATTTGTAGGTTCTCTCTTTGGTCATGCTATTCTTCTTGGATTTTTTGTTTCGCATGGTTGAGTGTGAAGAACTTGGGAGAGCTATGGAGATTAATGGTGAGAGAGGTATTGCAGAATATTTATTTCAAAGATTTGTATATCATTATATATGTTTCCTTCACACTATGTAATAGAGGAATTAGCCACATCCTCTATGTAAAGTACTATAGATAAACTTGATATGCCATGATTTATTCTTAGATTTGGCATTACTCATGTAGTGGAAGTTTCTGGATATATGTTTGGCTATCCTCTATGATATCTTGGTATGTTGGTTATTGATGTGATGATGAGTTTGCATGTTTCATTGGATTTGGATCTATGAGTTATGTAGGTTGTTTATTAGCTACCCACTTTTTTTCAATGGGATGACTTAGTTGTGGACTGTCTATATCCACAAGATTATTTATGAAAGTTTATGTAGAATTGTTAGTTGGCCTTGCATGTGGTCATTTGTACATTGGTATGTTGTATTGAGATAGGAGGATGGATATACAAAGACTTGATTGCATATTTTGGGTTGATATGTTAATGTCATGAAGTTTTATCTATGTTTTCTATACCCTAGATTGAGGTATGGTTAGCTTGGATGAGTTGCAATTTGTTATGGTTAATATTCTAGGTGGTATGAGTAAGGCAACTACTCGGATCCTTTGTTATCATTTGATTTTGATTCTTGTGTTCATGTAAAGATTGGTGCAGGATTCAGTGACAATTCATATTTTTCACCTTGGCATGTTCCTTTTTTCTTCCATAGGTGGCATGTTGGAGGATGTGAAGGAGTTTCTTAATTTATGGTGGCTATCATGGTTGCTTTTGCAGGTATCTTGTTGGAGCATGAGAGCATGGTGAATATTTAGATGGTACATTTTGGCTAAGGGATGTGTTTCCCTTGTTTGTGATTCCTATGAGTGTATTTACAATATTGATGTAAAGTGGGAGAATGCTAGGATTAGGTTCCATCAACCTTGTAAATATTAGGTCATATATCATGGTTCCAACATCGTTGGAAAGTGTCTCTAGGCACTAAGAGTTTTTGGGAAAATATTTTTTAATATTAATTCTCACCATTGTTTGTAATATACTCATAAGGGGTGATGGGTCCTCTAGCAGCAGTAAAGGTGAGTTATGAACATAAATATTTAATATTATTTTCCCCACATGTGGATTCCTAAAATGGGATTATAAAATCTAAAGGAAATAATAAATGAGTGGCTGTTGGGATTCTCCAAGTGGGTTCTTGGAAAGAGGCAAGAGGTGTCACTTGGTTTTCCATCATTTTACATTTAATGTAATGTTTATCTATCATGGTTGGGAGCCCAAGTTGGAGGGAAAGTATTGGAGCCAAAATTGATGTACTTTCATATTCTGAGGAGGTAATCCAAATTTTGGGGTCGTTTGTAATGGTCATCTTTAGGCGCCATGTTTGGTGCATTATATTCCTTCACAAGTCTATAAATTTGGCCTCTTGGATGTAGAATTGATGAGAAGAGCAGTTGAATGTAGTGTTATTGTACAAGAACAAGGAAAGGTGGGGGTATAAGGAAGATGTTCATAGGTACACAAGTGTTTCCATGTTGGATGAAAAGAGGAGAATGGAAATGGTTGTATTTTAATCTCATTTATTTGATGATAATGCATACTTGGCCTCTCTTCTTGCTGGATTTTTTTCCTACAGGGTTTCTTCATGTAAATCTTGTGTTATGTGATGATCTTGTGTTGCTGATTTGTGCCACATTTCTACTATCTTATGATGATGATATTCTTTATGTATTTCTATTATAAGTTCACATAAGGTAGTGTTTATAAGCATGTTATATTGGCTCTTTTTTAGCATCATAAAGAAGATGTATTTAATCATGGTATTTCCATATTAAGACAACTTAATTTTTAGATTTACATATAAGTTTCATATTTTCATGTTGTTTTAGTCCAAGCCTTATATCTCATCCATTGAAGTCATATTTGGATCTAGAGACTGAATTTCCTAACAATCGGTATTGAACCTGTTTATTTCTCATCATTTCAAAGGGGTATTTTGGTGGGTAGCATTGGGACTCATTCTAGCAATGCTAAAAATTTCCTAAGTCCTATCTTTATGAATTTGAGTCTCATTTGTCTCATCATTGATAACCAATCTAAGAAAGATCCAAGTTGGTCCCATTTTATCAAATTTGTCCAAGTGTTGTTCTCCTTCATCTCCCATGCACCTATCATATATTGAAAGTTTTTGAAATTCAAGAAAATTCTATGTTTTGGTGTATTTTGGTCATTCAATTTTTCATTATGTTGCAAAATATCAATTTCAAACCAAATATTTTCTTTTCTCATGTCTTCTCCCAAGCATCCCACCCCTTCTCTTTTCCCATTTGTAATTTTTCAAGGTGTTTCCTAACTTCTTTCATAAGTACAATCCCCATATTTTATTCCACATAGAAATATTGCATCATCTTCCTCACATCTAGTCCTTCATGAAAATTTTACATTTCTATAATGTCACCTTCTATTTGCTCCAAATACTCCACATCACTCCAAAACTACCATTAATACAACTACCAAATTTTCCTTTCCCACCCAAAAAACCTTGCTTACCTTATGGGTGAAAATAAATAATTTAAAATTGATGTTGGAGGATGAAGATTGCCATGTTACCATGAATGTGGTGGTTGGAAATTATATTGTAGGTAATCTACATGCTATTTCTAGGCTACCATTTTGATGGATTTCATGGGATCTCAACTTTTTTAACATGTAGCATTGATGACATCTAGTTTTGAGTTGAATTCCCACTAGACTTCAATAGCCAAATACATTGATATAAATACCATTTTTATTGGTCATTCAAACAGTTGATCATTCTTTTATATTCATAAGAATACAACACTAAGTAGCTTCTAGGGTTCCAAATCTCACATGTTGAATCACCATTAAAGTAGCTCATTTTACAAATCATAAAGAGGTGGTTATTGTGTAGAAAAATTTTATAGCTAAATGTCTTCTTGGCCAATTGTGGATCTTTAGGAAGACTTCAAAGTGACAAAACATGACAAGTTATTCTAAGCTTAATATTTTCTCTCACCACACTTTCTAGTGTGAATTTAATATTGATTTGATAAGTGTCACAACACTTTAATACATTACAAATATTGTGGTAATGGTCATTTCATTATTGCATTTTTATTTCTAAAAATTTGGAGAGGAACTGTTAAGCATGCTCAATTATTGATATCATATCTCTTTTGTTAATTCTATGCATTGTGTCTTATGGTGACTATGCCTCTAAAACTCAATATAAGGTAACAATATTTAAAATTTTTGACCCTCTAAACACCTTAAAATTAATAATATCTTTAACTATTAGTTTAGAAATAGGAAGTAGATTTGTATGCATTTATTGATTTAGTATTTTAATCAATATATTTATAAAAAACATAAATGAATTCATATCCTCAAAGAATCATGTCTCGCATACCCATATCTTGTAATCATACAATTATTTTCATCAACTTAATGGAGATTATATGTGTAGTAGGTTAATCATTGATCTAGTGACAAATTTTTGGGACTAGACTTACATTAGTTGTTATTGCAATTGTTTCAATTTGTAATTTTTATTTAGGATTAAATATTATTTAAGATTACTTATATGAATAACCTCATGGGTCTAGATGGTCCCAAAGTGAAGGATAAATTATCTACTCTCAATAATAAGTTTATTATCATTCATTATTTGTTTATGATCTACTATACACACCTTCAATAATAATATATCCCTACCCTTGAAGTGGATTGATCCGTCCAAAAGTTTGAACAAAAAATTTGGGACCCAACAAAGTGGCATCATTGATAGGGAGAGTCTATCATTAGAAAATATCCTGAAGACCCTAGTGATTGTGGAGCTTCCCCTAATGTCTAATTAATTGGTGTAACTAATCATACGCATGACTTAATGGACCTAAATATCCTTCATATCTAAGCAGTTCATTGTTAAAAAGGGGGGTTCATTCAATTTTCAACCCTTGGGAGTTGTAGACTTAAGATGATACTAGCACTATATGTGCATTCAAGAATCTTAACTTAATCGGTTGAGTATAGATAAATGCAAGAATAATTCAAAATAACTTCTATTAAATATAGTAAGTAATCTAATTGTTGCTAGTTGCTACGAGTACCTATTACTTCTATGAACTACAATTGATTAATTCCCATGTTGCAGCATGCACTTAACTAAACTTGATCATTGAACTGAATATAGAATAAAGTATTGAATTATAAATCTCAAAGTAGAAATGAATTACAACATAAACTAAGAATCAAAATTCAGGACTTCAATGCATAATCTAACTAATGAACTATTTTGTGGAATCAACAGTACCTCAAGTGGCCCTTCCTTGAGAATTGTGTTCTAAAATATATTTTTCAATTGACTCAACAAGTCATATATCAGGATAAATATTTTTTATGGTAATATATCAAACATCAAAAATGTAATGTAGTATTTGTTATTCAATCTAATCTCTTGCAAAGATTCAACATATGGTATAACATCCCCTCATTCTCTCAATAGAACACCTTCTTAAATAGGGTCTGTTAGAGTTCAATTATTATAAGACTATAATAAAAATATCAAACAAATGTCAACTCTTCTAAGAAGATAGGAAGAGGACTCGAGTTTTTAAAGGTTAACAAAAATAACTAACTGCTAGAAGCAAGAGTGTCAAAATCAAATACAGATTCTTCATCTTTTTAAGAAGACTACTATAACATAGGAACATGTTGGAAAAATCATCCCTATCATAAATATTGTTCCTTGTTAGAACATACTTCTTCCTCCTTTAGGTTTATTCATTGGATGGAATTCCACATGGGTAATTATGTCCATGTCATCCAACCGTCATCTTCATCCCATTTTGGAAAAAAAATTGATGTTGTAGTCAATTGACTCTTTTGTTGTACTAAACCATCATCCCTTTGTTGTGGTTCAATAGATCTTTGTGTTGTAGGGTTAGTCTTATTTCTAAAGGTGCATTTCATTGTTAATCATTATAATTAATCAATAAATTATACTAATCTTATAGACATCTGAAACTCATGCCTATATTCATTAACACCACATATATAACCTTTAAATGCTTTGAATTACTTTAAGGTATATAAAAGGTTTTGATAATGTATTTAAAGCT
>VDFB02261533.1:0-33522 GCA_007258455.2 Sequoia sempervirens | reverse complement strand
TTTTTCATAGGGATATTGAATAGTAATAGGTAAACGATTCATGTGATATAAGGTAACCATAAAACCTTGACCAATGTATCTCGCAGCTTGTATTGCTTGTTCACTATAATTCATAAACCCAGTTACCATGGAGAACATGTGTAAAATCTCCTTGAATAATCATTTCATAGAAATTTCTTTCTCTTCATAGATCGGATCTATCAAATTTGGATATATTGCAGAATTGAGAATATAGAACCTCTTCACGAAGCAGAAAAGAAAGTTAGTCACAATAAAATAAGTTGGAAAGAAGCTGTTAGTAATAGATTACCCAGAGCAATAGGTAAAAGAAATTTCCACCCAAGATCCAATAATTGGTCCATTCTTATCCTAGGCAAGGTCCATCTTGCTGTGATAGAAATAAATAAGAACAGATAGGCTTTAGCTAATATAATTAGGATCCCGATTGTTATATTAACGACCCCGCTAATTCCAGAAATAGAATCCCATTCAAAATGTTCCAGAATGGGTAGGAATGGAATTGATAAGTTCCATCCGCCCAAGTAAAGAACTGTTACAAAGACTGAAGAAGCTAATAGATTTAGGTAAGAAGCAACGTAAAATAAACCAAATTTGATACCCGAATATTCAGTTTGATAACCCGCTACCAATTCTTCTTCCGCTTCTGGTAAATCAAAGGGCAATCTCTCACATTCTGCCAGAGATGAGATGAAAAAAGCTAGAAACCCTATAGGTTGGTGCCACAAATTCCATCCTAAAAAACCATATCTGCACTGTGCTTCAACTATATCAATTGTACTTGAACTGTTGGATAATTATAGTCGACAGAAACATCACTGTTTTCATCTCTATTCCAAAACCGTACGTGAAACTTTCACTTCATACGGCTTCTCAATGGTCATTAAGAAATAAAGAACACAATAAAAAAAGCACCAGAATATTCATAAATTGAACCAATGAGATTCCGTCTGCTACAAATAATAGAAACTTTTGAACCTATCTCAACCTTCACTACTTTTTTGTGGGAGAAAGAAAAATGTGTAAAGGATTACTTCGTTCTGGATAGCCATTCTTTTTTAAGTAGATAGAAACATATTCTAGATCGGGGTTCTGAGGAAGTACTACTTGATCATCCCTACCAATGTCAAGTCCTTATTGTTAGCCCATGTTTATGAAAACATCTCTGGTCTATTGAACCAATTTACTTCATTGTATTATTTTGAGATGTTATATCCGTATTTATTTATTAGACCTTTTGTCCCTATCTAATAGATAAAGAATGATATCGAGTGTTTGCGAAGTGCCAAAGAATACCGGTATGCTTCTATAAGTAAAATTTCGTGTTAGTGTAAATAAACTGACTATACTTCCCCTCCAGACAAATGTTATGTCAAACTTTTTCTGGTATCTACTAATACGAGATCTATCCATTTGTATATTATAAAAGAGGACTTTCCCCCCCCATTTCAAAATCCTTCAATGGATACGCGCAAAAAACGGGCTAATTCGGCAGCTTTCTGTTCCATTTCCCGCAGGGTCAAATTTTCTTCAGTACGAGTTAAGGGGATGTCTTGTTGGCCCTTTATTTCCATATAAAGAACACGACGAGGAAAAATACCTTCTTGAACTTCCATTTTGATCGCCTGAATATCCTTAATAAGAAATTGGAGGAAAATACGGCGATTTCTTCCGGGAAATTCCCAACGAAAAAGGCATACAATTCCTTCTTTTTCATCAAACTTATTATAGCCACTACCCACATTGCACAAAATAGTGCACCACAAATAAGAGCTAATGAACAGACCTACGATCCCATAAAAACACATAACAATTCCTTGTGGAACAAAAAGTATTTGCTGAGATGGCAATAAGGGTATCAGGTTCCTACCGAGGTAACTTGAAATTCCGACCACAAAAAATCCTAGTGAACCCAAAAGAGGAGACAAGCAAAAAACAAATTGCTTATTTTTCGAGACCCTGTTATGGGTTCTATCCAGAGCCATTTGGATCGACGATTCATAACAAATTACGTCCTATTTAATTCGAGGGATTGAACAAATTTTCACTCCCACCCCGAAGTCATTCTCATAAATTGGCTATATTAATAAACTAGCCATATACATATAAGCATTTAAAAAATAGTATTATATCTATAACGATTTTATTATTCTTCTTTTCCCATGTTCTTTTTTTGTCTGTGCTTTTTTTAGCATGGAAATTTTGTCCTTAACTTATTGATTATCAAAATGATACTTCATTGTATCAGTCAAATAAAAATATCAATCTCTATATTGAAATGTCTATATACACATATTTTGAAGTATAAGTAAGAAAGATTTATTCTTTCACACACGGGTCTGTATAAGATTCACAACATAAGATGATCTTTTTATCGTCTATTCCCTCCATGTTTTTTCACAACATTAACAATTGTTAGATATTCAATTCTAAATTGGTATCTATTTATTTAGATGTTTTTTTCTTTCTGTTCCTAGAGAAAAATTGAGGTAATTGCCTGACAAAAATACGTATCAATCATTGTTTTTTTTTTTCATTTATTCCTTCCATGCTTACTATAATTAGTTATTTTGGTTTTTTATTAGCTTTGCTTATTTTCACCTCAGTCCTATTCATTGGGTTAAGCAGTATATGACTTATTTGAAATAAAATAAAACCCTAAATAGGAATTGAGATTCCGAGTCAATTTGAGGTACTATGTAGATTAGCTATGAATCCTTACCTATTCTTTTTTAATAAATAAAAATATGATTGAAGTTTTGTTATCTGGAATTGTGTTAGGTCTAATTCCTATAACTTTGGCTGGATTATTTGTAACTGCATATTTACAGTATCGACGCGGTGATCAATTGGATATTTGATTTAGGACCATATTATGGTATGAACGGGTCTCCTACTGATTTTGAGGGATCAGATCCCATTAACTGTTTCAGTTTAAGTGACAAGAAAATCAGATAAAATAAAATAAAAAGGATCTCACTCTATAGGATTTGAACCTACGACATCAGGTTTTGGAGACCTGCGTTCTACCAAACTGAACTAAGAGCAAAAAAGAAGGATCACGCTCTGTAGGATTTGAACCTACGACATCAGGTTTTGGATATGAATCATAGGAAGATTAAATCATTATTCTCAATATTTTCCACATTCTTGGTTTCCAATCCACTAGATCCTGAAGAGAATAAAATAAAAACAACAGATCATGAATAAAGAAGAACGATAGAATATGGGATGGAATCCTATCGATTTCATATTTAATTGTGACCTTTTTTCATCTTTTTTCTGCAAATACCAGATTGAAACCGATCAATACTAATACTAATCAAATATTTGTAAGATGAGCAAGAAGGAACTCTTTTTCAGATTAGTCATGTATACACACATTTTTATTTTATGAAATTTGCTATTGTAGATGAATAGTAGTTAGAACTTAATCGAAGATTAAACCAATTTGAATTCCTAAGATAAGAAATAATTGAATCTGTTAAAATGACATAGTGGCTTTTCATTCACTCAAAATTCGTGAGTATATACGTATGTAAAAATTGAAATTATTATTAATTTGTATTGTGGCAATTATTATTTAATACAGCTATTTGCGAAAGTGTTCTACGATTTGTAAACAACTGTCTTTTGTATAAAAAATGTATAAATTGATTATAGGAGACTCCATTAGCATGGGATGCTGCATTAATCCGAGTAATCCACAAACGACGAAAATCTCTCTTCCGCGTAATTCTATCTCGGTGAGCGGAAACTAAGGCTCTCATCTTCTGTTGGTTAGCAGTCCTAAAAAGTTTTGAATGGGCTCCCCGAGAGCCTGATACAAATGCGAGAATCTTTTTTCGACGTTTTTTAGCTATATATCCACGTTTAACCCTGGTCATTGAAGTTGATTCTTCATAAATGACTAATCTATTTTTTGATCAATCATTTTTTTGTTTTGTTTATTAAGAATAAAACTGATTGTTCTAATGTATAAATAGAGATTCCAATGGCTTTTGCTACTCTAACCTTCCCAACCATAATTCTCTTCAGTTAGGTACCTTCCAAGTAGGCAAGGGATCGGACCTTGCATTTAAGTAAGAAAAAAAAAATAGAATATATATATATATATATATATATTATGGATTTCTTCGTTTCTATGGTTCTTTTTCTAACGGTAAGGTCCTCTCTATACGCCTGAGCCCTAAGATATAAGATGAGTATTTGGTAACTTGTATAGTTTACCATTTTAAGCTCTACTCTCTCCCCCCCGAATTATCAAGTAAGAAATACTCTCATGATAAGATTTATAGATACAATAATGACATGTAATTGTGAGAGTTGGCAAGGTAGCTGACCTTTTGTCCGTTCTCGCAGCAATAAAAACATATTTATGTTTTTTCAATTTGCATTATTTCCTCGCTTTTTCACTAGGTTTCTTAGTATAATTAATACTTATACATGATTCATCTATTGACAAATTATCAAAGAATCCTTTCAAAAATTTCGACTCTGAGAAGGAATAAGATTCTTTTGTTCAATCTGATTCTTTTTGTTCAATTTCTTCTTGTTGCATTGGATTTTGGTTTTCCAATTTATCCTTTGCTCTTTTTATAGCTTGGATTTCTTCTTTATAGCCTTCGATTTCTTTAACTCTTTTTTTCCTCTCTACAATTATGTATTGTTCTAATTTTGAAGAGAAATCCAATTCTTCTGTTTGAACTAAATTCTTTTCTAGTTGCTCAATTTTGCTTTCTAGTGCCTCAATATCAATAACTGAGTTTTTAATAAGTACCGATTTCCTCCATTCATCAAGGTTTTCAAGTTGTTCCCAATATTCGTTGTTTTGAATCGAATTAAAAGATGAATCAATCTCCCATTCAATGTTATTCAATTCCTTCTCCGAAGGACTTTCCCAACTTATTGTTCCTTGGTTCTCTAAGATTCGATCATTTTTATGATTCAGATTTGTGTTAGACCTGGATAAAATCCAAACATGTTTTTTTGGATCGAGAAAACGACGTTGATATCTCCTTTTGTCTTTTGGCAAAGACATAAATAGATGCGGAACGAACAACAAATTTTCCTTTCTAGCTCCAAAATGTTGTACAGATGGAAATATCTTCATCAAATTATATGATGATTTGTCTCTTTCAATTAAAGCTCGAGTACTTAAAAAATAGAAAAGTAACGGCAAGGCTATTATCATTACAGCTTTTCTTGCTTGACCTTTGAAAACAAATATACGTATATCCTGTATAAGTAATGTACTAAGAATCCGAAAGTCAAAAAGCTTAACAACACTTTCTCGACCAGAAAATATTTGACTTAGCAATCTCACCAAATTAGATTCGTTCCATAAGCCCACAATAATTTAGCTATTGGAGATCTTTCTAAATATCCTTTAATAAGGCCACAAATTGTCAATTTTGACAAAAAGTCTTGCCATCCTTTTTCAAAGACCTCTGACCAGTATTCTAAAGACAAAAACAGTTTTAGTTCAAACATAGATCTTATTCAAACTCAATCTTATCCGGATGATCTACTATCTGAAATATCTTTGCGAATGAATAAATTGGGAGAAAAATAAGAAAGTTTCAAAAACATAATGGAAGACAAAGCCATAGGTAACCTTTTGAATAAAGAGGAACTCAAGTTTTTAGTTTCAGAACTCAAGTTTTTAGTTTCTTTTAAGACCCTTCAAATAAATATTCTTTTTGAGAAATGGGGTTTGTTTCAAACATATAGGTCATGGTTATGGCTTTTTACTTCCATAGGGTGGAAATATGCTAAAAATATGTTTTTAGCCTCTTGTGGTTTATCTAAGTTGGACCTTAATTTATCCAAATTCATCCCCTTTAAGTCTTATTTTAGTTAATTAGAAGTAATGCTACTATTATTTAATTAATAGCCAACTTTGAATACACTTAAATCCCTGGGTATTTAATCAATAATACCTTATATAACAATCCTCCTTCCATCGATTGAATTAAATAAATATTCTATTTATTTAATTCCCTTCATATCACATTCTCCATCCTTTTATTATTTAATCTTAATCCTTCTAATCCATCATTGGGATGTGCACATGCCTAATCCTTGATTAGGATGTGTCACATCCTCCAACTTTTACAAGTTGGCCTCTAATCTCTCTTAGCCACCTAACCCTCCTCTAATCCTTCTTTACTCTTCCCCATGTGATCATTGACTTGTCACATCAAGTCACATGTGAAAGCTAACTCTCTTCTAATCTTCATTAATCAGTCTAATCAGAAGTACTTTGAATCCTAATCACTTGGTGGGTCAGCCCTGTTAAATGGCTTTCTTTTTTGACAGAGCTCATCTCCCTTCCCTATGTGAATTTTTAATTCACATTTAATCCCCCAATGCACCCTTTGGAATTTAAAATTCTTTCCCCTCTCCCCATAAGGATATTTGAAGAATTTTTAATTCCTCACATGTCCTCTCACCCACATGGGACAAGGACATCCTTTATGAGGATATCTTGACCAAATCCCAAGGTACTTTGTACCCCCTCTCCATGTCATGTACTTCTCTTACACCTCATAACCACCTCATCTTTCTTAAGCCTCTCCCCTTGCCACATGTCAAGATGTGAGGGCTTGTGAGTTCTCAACTCACCTTAGCCCTACATCTTGGTCATTGTTGGGATCAATCTCAACCGTCCATTTCTTCTAGGAATTCTCAAAATTCCTATAAATACTCCCTTTTTTCTCTCATTTTGGGAGAGATCATTTTGCTAGCCAGACTCTTGCAATTTTATTTCTTAATCTACACTTAGCTATTTTCATGCTTTCATCCATTTCCATCCATCCTCACATCCTCATCTGGTTTGCATATCTTGCCATCCAAGGAGCATACACATCAAAGATCGAAGGGCCCACCAAAGGATCAATTTGAGACAAGGTATAATGTTCCACTTGTTGCTTTTATCTTGTGTTGATTCCAACTTAGGATAATCTTGAGGTGTAGGTTGTTTTGGTGTTTATTCGCACTCTTTAGTTTGCTGCTCGTTTTCTAACGCTCACATTCGACCTATCACAGCTACTTTTCCAGAAATACCAATAAATAGTAGTGATCAATTGGTATCAATCTCGCGCAATATTAGGCAAAATTGGAATCAAAATTTGACTATTTTGTCGGCACTTTCTCATCAATTTTGGACACTTCTAAAGTGGGAATTTAGAGAGAAAATTCTCTCGAAATTGTATTTTGTGTTAGTGTACCGTTGGCATTTGGATATTCCCGCTTTATTGAAATACATAAATGAAGCAGCAGGTCAGGGAAAGGATATGTCAATATCCTTTGATACATGGAAATATATATTAAATGTTCGGAAGTATGATATTTTTCTTTCTATCTTCATTGGATTTTTCTTTCTCCAAAATCTTGTGAGTTGTCATTTTAGTAGAATAAAGCCCTCGAGAAGGGTCATCATACTAACTCATCTTCCCTAACACACCGTCGCAAAACCATATCGGGTCCACATCAAAATAAGATTCCATTAGTCCATTTAAAAGGGGCACTCTCTCTTACAAGGAATTTCTTTTGTTTTTGACGAAAAGTGAGGTGGTAATTCTGTGGTGGCTAAGTAATTCACAATATCGGAAAACCAAGGAGTTTTAGTGGAGATGGTGAACAAATTTTCATCTAGGAATTTTTCCTATACCAGAGCATAGTCGCCATCATTTTTTATCTAGGATAAGAAGTCTGCGACTACGTTGGACTTCCCTAGTTTGTCAACAATTGTCACATTGAACTCCTGGAGAAGGAGCAACCCCCTGATTATCCTTACATTTACCACTGATTTATTCATGAGATACTTGATGGCTACATGGTCTATGTGCATTGTAACTTTGTATCCTATGATATAATGCCTAAATTTCTTGATGGCATGCACTACAACCAAGAATTATTTCTCTATTGTGGTGTAGTTTTTCTCTGTTGGCTTCATATTTTTGCTGATAAAATATATAGCATATTTCCCTCCATTCTCATCTTCTTGCCCTAGAACAGCTCCAATGGCATCATCAGACGCATCGACATAAATGTGAAATGGCAAGCTCCATTTAGGTCCTTCTAGGACAAGGGCATAGATGAGTCTCTCTTTGATAGTTTCAAATGAGGACTGACACTCGGGTGTCCAAATGAAGTCAAAAAATTTATGAAGGAGAGAAAAAATCGGGGCTAGAATTTTGCTAAAGTTTTCTATGAACCTTTGGTAGTATCTAGCATTCAATAAGAAACTCCTAACATTAGTTTAAGTTTTTTGGATCTCAAGTTGTTGTATGACTTCGATTTTCTTGGAATCAACCTTAATCCCTTCGGCTGAAATATGATGTCCTAGCAATATTCCTTGTTCCACTATGATTAAGCATTTCTCATGACTGAGGGACAATTGATGATCCTCACACCATTTTAACTCTTTGTCTAGATTTGTGAGGGCTTCATCAAAGGTTGAACCATATATAGTGAAGTCGTCCATATAGACTTCCACGCACTCATTTACCAGCTCAACAAATATAGCTAGCATGGCCCTTTGAAATGTGGCAAGAGCATTACATAGCCCAAAGGGAAGAACCCTATATGAAAATATCCCCCAAGGGTAGGTAAAGGTTGTCTTATCCTAGTCTTCTGTTGCTACCTGTATCTGGTTGTATCCACTAAATCCGTCCAAAAATGAAAAATATTTTCTCCCAGCCAAGTTATCCTGCACTTGGTCCACGAATGGCAGGGGAAAATAATCTCTATGTGTTGCTTTGTTGAGCTCCCTATAATCTACACACACTCCACTTCCCATTATTCTTTGGAACTACAACCAAGGGTGACACCCACTTGTTGTCAGAAATTGGGTAGATAAATCCTACCTGCAAGAGTTTCTCAATCTCAATTTTAACGATGTCTTTGAGGGACTGATTGAGTGTTCGTTGTGGTTGGCGAACAGGTTGAACATCTTCAGTATAGATATGATGTGTAACCACACTAGGGTGTATTCCTCTCATATCTTTATAGTCCCAAGAAAACACTTTAGATCTATTGACCAGGGTATCAAACAGTCTTTGTTCTTCCATCTCAGTCAACCAACTATTGATGTTCAAATTTTTTCCTGGTAGCAACATAATAGTTTTGACTCCCGAGTAATTGGATATTACAGTGTGAATGGGCTTTATCAGTGTGTTAAGTGGACAACTTTGTGGTACAATTTTATGAATCTGAGCAACATCTGCAAAGAAATGGCAAGTTTTTGGAACTAAGTTCATCAAAGGGCAAGGCAATCCAATAAACTTAGCATCATCAAATTCTACTTGATCTATGTTGATTAGGTGTCCTAGGATTTCTTCTACGTCTGACATCTCTTAACTGCTGGAGTCTATTGCAATACTATCCACGTCGTTCTCAAATTCATCCTCTAATTCTTCACCATGTTGTTTGATGACGACCATGGCCAGCGAAGCCAAATTTTCTATCTAGTAGGACTTTCTGGTTCATCAACCCATATTTTATCATGTTCAACAGGCTTGGCAGGAGGATACAAAAATAAATGTTTGCTATTAGATCCATGGGAAATGGTCATTCCTCCCTCCCTACAATCAATTTTGGCTGCAATTGTAGCCAACCATGGTCATCCCAGAATTATTGGGTAACTGTCCTTGGGCGTAAGGGATTCAATTATCTGGAAATCCACTAGATATTCCCATCCATCCACCTTGAAAAGAACGTTTTCAATGATGCCTTCAGGAATAGATATGGATTGATTTTCCATTTGTAGGACTATAGTTGTGAGGCATAGGTCAATGAGTCCTAATTTTTCCATCACATCAACAGTCATTACGTTAATATCTGCTCTGAGGTCCACTAAAGCATTGGGTATTGCTACCTCATTAACTATTACTGTTATAAGTGGACTCCCTAGGTCATCATATTTCAGAGTAGTGATTATTCCAGCTAACAAATCATCTAGGTATCCATTGATATGAACAATGTTGATTCATTTTGGCTTCCTCCCTGGAGTTTTGATGCACAACTATTTAATCAACTGGTTTAACTCAGGGATCTCCTTAATCGCTTGTAATAAGGGAACTTCAATCTGCAGTCATTTAATTTCCTGTATTAATGCAATTTCCGTAGGTGAAGTTGTTTTCAGAGCATCTTTCACAGAAATTGGTTTCAATCGCTCTGGAAAAGGGGCTTTGGTTTTGTCTTTAAGCGTGGGATTTTTTAGAACTTCAATTGGAGACTAACCCTCCTCCTCTTGAAGTAGGTCGGTAGCTCCTACTACAAATGTCGGGTTGGGCTCATGTTGCGTAGTGTCTTGGGTTTGTTCGACGGGTGCGATTGTTATTGTTGTTTCCTCAACAAACTTCTTGGTAGGTTCATCTATGATTTCTTCGATAGTCAGTTATGAAAGTGTTTTACTAGACCTCAACTGTAGGTTTCCACAGTGTATTGCATTGAGTCCAGTGACATCATCTTGTTTGACAGAATACACTGGATTATTTGGATGATTGTTCTTTGGATTAGGGACTGGTTGCGCTGGAAGTGGCAGTTGGTTAAATTTTCCAGTCGGTTGAGTGTTTTGGGGAGGTGGTAAGAGAGTCTGTTGAGTAGGCATCCTCCTAGGACCAGAATAAAACTGATGCTGGGGTTGATTCCATTGAGGAATGGGATTTTAAAGGTACCACTACTGTTGTAGCTGGTGGGGCCACTGAGGGTTACCCCAAGATTGGTTTGTCTAGTCCAATGGTCCCCAAGGATAGGTTCCCCATTTAGAGGGTACTAGTGGTGGTGTATGAGGCCAGGGCGCTACCCATTGATTATTGTTCCAATTTGATTGGGGCTGCCAGTTAGGATTAGAATTCTGGCCATAGGAAAAATTACATCCAGTTCTTTTGTTGACAACATTCACCTCTTCCTTGGCTGGAGTTGCTCTTTTCTTGGAATTCTTGGTGGCATTCAATAGCTCACATTGATCAGTGGGGTGGTTCCTATCACATACTTGACAAACATCAATCTTGTCAACTTTGTCCAAGGGACACTCTCTGAGCAAATGTTTGTTTCAACACCTAGGGCAATAAATAGACAAAGTCTTAGGATTTATGGTTTTAGCTTGTATGCCATCTAAGGTGGTGTTTAGTTGGACAAGAATGTCAGTCTTGAAATTGTCCAATTCCTCATGAAGTTTATTTATGTCATTAGAGCCACATAAGGGGGTGGACTTCCTAATACCTCCATGAGTACGAGAGAAGTTCTGACACAATTCTGTTATTTCTTATAGTCTGAGTTGGGACACGTCTCATTTCCCATTAGGTCTAAACTCCTTTGAGCTTCATCATTGAGACCTTTGAGGAATAAGGTCTTTAAAATATTGAGACTTATGACTTCTCCACCGTAGTGTTTGGACAAGAAGATAAACCTATCTAGATAATCTTCTAAACTTTCATCCTCATTTTGCCTTATTTTGAACAATTCTTCTTTTCTATCACTCACCTTGTAGTAACTTTCGTATTTTTGCAAAAAGACATACTCCATTTCATCCCAAGAGGTTATCGAATGAGAAGGTAGTCCCATAAACTAGTGCATAGCTAAGTCTTTTAGAGTGGAGGGGAAAATTTTTAGTTTTTGATTATCATTCTTGTAGTCATATGTTTGACACAAGACTTTGAATTCAAATAGGCACTGATCAGGGTCCTCAGTAGACAAACCTCGAAAGGTTGGTAAGAAGGCCGATGAGATATTTTTCATTGTCGTGTCATCATCTGCATCAATAGCAATCAGATAAGTGAATGTGCATGGTGGGGGGTCATCATTATTGAGGTTATTTTCAGCATTTCTATGGTCACCCATGGTGTTGAAAGGGTGTGATCCTCTTCCACAACTTGCTTAGTGGTAGGAGATTCAAGAATTTGTGAGAGAATATGCTCCTCAACCATTATTCGTTCTCTTTTTGGGGTATATGGGAAGGTCTCAGGTTGACCCTGTTTGGTCAATTCCTCTGTAAGTTCTTGGTTTGAGTCTCATTCCTCCCTACTTGTTGTTGGTACATTGAGTGGGGGGGTTTTGGTATGAATCTTCCATGGGGGCCTCATTTCCTGACCGTGTAGAAAAGAAGACAAAGAACTATTCTTATTCCTAAGACAGGTATTCAAGATATCTCCTAATAATAGTAGAAAAGGGCTATCCCCGACAATGACGCCAAAAAGTGACAGGTTGTCATCAGGTCCTAAAACTTTAGTGAATAAACACATCACTATATCGACCATGTAGTGTCCAACAACTGTATGCAATAGAGGAAGTCTCAACTTCTCTCTTAAGCACTATCCAACTGAATAGAAGTTATAAGCTAAGGGGCCTTTAATCTTAAAATCAATAAATCATCTATCTAGAAAGCAAGAAGATAACTCAAATTAGAAAACAAAAAACTAAGAATCTAAAAAGCATCACCATTAAACTAGAAAGCATGAAAACAATTAATCTAAAGAATGCATAAATTGCTAAAGAAGTAAAGCATGTAAATAAATTAGGAAACATCTATCTAATGAAAAAGATAACAAGCCAACTGCTAATCATAAAACCATTACTAAGAATCAACTAAAGAAAGGTGCTCCAGACATTCAAATGTTAAGCTCAAAAACTACAAACTCAGTTACAACCTGTAGGGTTGACATTAACAGTATAACATATACTCATGAAAATGAAATACAAAATAAACTATTATCGACAAAAGAAAATACAAAATAGGACAAAAAATACTTATCTATCTATCTATCTATAACTCGAGTGGCCAGCTCTCGGGTGACTACAACTACTTTAGATCACATGCGCTGGAAAAATATCTCTGTTACTTCATTCCAAAGATGCTTCCATATTACACAATGATTTAAAGAATGGCGGGAAAACTCATATTCATATGGTGGTTACTCAAAGACAAATTGGCAGCATAACGATAATCTTCTTCTCTCTCTTGCTATTCATTATGAGTAACAGTTACATATTTATATGAAAAATGACTAACAAAAATCCTATTTTCTAGTTGATAGAGTCTTTTTAATAGATTTCCAATAGGACTTTAAATCCCATGATATATACAATATTAAAGAGGTTTGTATTATCCATTAGAGTTTTTGAAACTGAAAGATAACAAAATTATAAAGAATCGACCAAAACGTGTGCTCTTGGAATTTTAGCACCTGCTCACTCATTTTCAAAAGTATGGAGATCCGCATTCATTTTCCCTTTTGACTAGAGTGATGATTGGAAGTGGAGTTGACCTTCGAAATACTCAAGACTAAACCATTAAATCAGCATAAGTTAGTTTAATTAGATCAACTCCAAGAAATAAACTTTGTACACTTATTCATAAAAAGAAGAGCAATTATTTTTCCTAAAGGTAATCAATTGGAAAGGTTATTAAGGATGAAGGGTTTAGATTTACATATTGAACCCATTATACTAATGAGGTTATTTTTACCTCATCAGGTACATGAGTGAAGTATAGATGAAGCACTACAAATTCAACTTTTGAAGTTTCAAAAAAGGACCTAGGGACCCATTCACCCTTGGTAAAATGAGTTATGTTACAAAGTGCAAAAGCCAATTTTTAGGCTGGGTGAACACCATCTTTCCCTTCTCAAATCTATGTGAAAGTTATTGTTTCCATTTTCGCTATCATAATACTCTGCATTTCAAGTTTTAGGTTATATAATTGAGTTTGTTAAGGTATTTAATTTTATCTCCCAAAACAATTAATCAATCATTTTTATAATTTTCTATCATAAGAAAACAATAGACCTCCCTAATAGGGTTTATTCACCTCAAGGTTGAAATTCAACCCTATCCTTGGGAGATTTTTTTTTCTAATGAAATTAGGGAAAAGAGGGAGTTTATTAGGTCATTTCATTAAACCCCATATTTCACATCATTCCCCCATTTCTCTTCATTTCATTTTGGTGAACCTGACATTGTACATCATAAATCTTGATTTGGAAGTCTTTAAAACCCTAGATCTAGGATTTTCATTAGTTTGCATTATATTTCATTCAGGACTTCACAATTGCATTAGCTTGCATCTCATTTAGGGTTTTAAAATTATATTATGCATCCTTTAAAATCTCAAAAATCCAAAAACATTGCATACATATTACATTGATTTTACATAGTAGTTGCATATTAGTGTCTTTCAAATTTTTTAAATCAAAAAATTTAATCAAAATTGCATTCAAAAATTTGTCATCTTTGTTCACTTTTTGTCATTTTTGTCATTTTCATTTAGATAGTCAAATCTAGAAAATTAGTCACAGAAACCAAATTTTGCAACCTGAAACAGAGAACATAAACAATAAACTAAAAAATTAGATTTTAATTTTTGAAACCTTTGTGCAACGACCTATTCACCCTTGAAAAAATATATCCCTGTAAAGGTGTCTTGACAATATTGTGGGTGTATTTTTGTATCTATTCTTGCTTTTTGTTTCTGCTATTAAAACTAGAAATTGAAATTTTGAAGCAATCTATTCTGAATATTCAAGAAACTTGTTCTTTTGATGAAACATTGAGGAAAATTGCAAAAGTGTTTTCTATTTCAATATTATATTATTTCATATATATGGTCATTTTCTTTCATTTTTACATCATTGCATAGTTTAGATAGATTGGTTTTCATTTTATAAACATTGGAAACCATAAAATATCCTAAAAAATTAAACAAAAAACCATACACTAAATGATAAACCTAGGAGAAAGCATAGTTATTTGATCATGTCAGATCTCTTTCTACAAGTTAACATATCCTTCAAGCCCTTTAGTAGCAATGACTTTGACATGTTAGATAAAGCCCTTAAGGATTTAAACTCACAAGGTTCATCCACTAAGGCTTGTCATAACAAACCAAAACAAAAAGAAGTTAATACAATCGCACTTCAACTTTCCATCTACCCACCTTCACAAAAGCCACAAGTGCAAAAAAACCTATACTTATCATAGGACCACCTAAATATAAACCGAAAAATCTAGGTGATATCTTAAACTTTGCAAGGCAACTAACTGGTAACAATGTTCCACAACAACCGAGTTACAATACCATTTCTCACACATACAATACAAGGAACAATAGGCAACCTCAAACCTTGCCTACTTCATTACCACTACCTCAACCTATTTTTCCTAGTGCTCCTCATTTTCCTTTGCATAATGGAAGGAGTAAGATCTTGTGGAACAACTTAGAAACACCCTTGCTAATATTTCTTTATGATATCTCATTCAACCATCACCTAATTATCACAAAATTCTTCAAAGTGCTTAACAACTAGTGGTCCCTATTAGGACTAAAAAAAATTAGCCTTAAATTTCCCACAAACATCCATTTTTTTCCAAATACCCCATCACCTAGCACTCCATTTTAAAAATTTATAATTCAAAACACTTCATTTACCTTCCCTATAGTCATCACCCTAGAAAATTTCACATTTGTCGTCCTACCCACAAATGAAAAAATTCATGTCGAAGAGACTACACTATATTGGCGGATGTCATTTTAAGCTCCCTTCGAAGAAGCGATGAAGCAAGATAGTATGAACATTATCAAGGAGATAATATCATATCGAGGGAACTTGTCTTAATTTCCCTTTGACAACCCAAATGGAAACTTATTGAGGACACTTTGCCATATCAGAGGGTAATGTTTGGGGGTCTCTTTGATAACCCGGGACATAGACTACTAAGGTGCATAGATATTTTAAATACTTTGGCATGATTTTCAGAGAAAAATACACCTCAACATTCAAGAAATAGAAAAACATCTCTTGGAAATGACTCATCAATATATCAAAGTGATAATAAAATTTTGAAGGGACAATGGTAGACTAGGATGATAGAAGGTTTAAGGTTGGTTTAGGATTTAAGGGTTAGGGTTGAGGTTAGAGGGTTTATGGTATAGCTAGGTTTGAGGGTATATGGTTGAAGGTCGATTAGGGTTGAGGTTCCAATGTAGAGGGTAGAGGGTATAGGGGTTGGGGGTTTAGGGTTTAAGGGTTGAGGGTTGAGGGATTAAGGGTTGAGGTTTGAGGGTTTAATGTATAGGGTAGATTAGAGGGTAGAGGGTTGAGGGTTGAGGGTATATGGTTGAGGGATTAGGGTTGAGGGTCCAATGTATAGGTTAGAGGGTATAGGGGTTTAGGGTATGTATATGGTTGAGGGATTAGGGTTGAGGGTCCAATGTATAGGATAGAGGTTATAGGGGTTATGAGATATTAGGGTTTAACTATGGTTGAGGGTAGAGGGTAGAGGATTGAGGGTTAATTAAGGTTTGAGGGATTAAGGGTTGAGGGTTGAGGGATTAGACTGGTAGAGAGTTTACTAATTGGGTTTAAGGGTTTAACTAGGGTTGGGGGATTAGGGTTGAGGGATTAGGGTCAAGGGTAGAGGGTATTGGGCTGAGGTTAGAGGGCAGAGGGTTTAAGGGTTGAGGGTTGAGGGTTTTATGGTTGAGTGTACTTTAAGTGTTTAACTAGGGTTGAGGGTATAGGGTTGAGGGATTAGGGTAGAGAGGGTCGAGGGATGGATTAAGGGTTGAGGGTTAAGAATTGAGGGTTGAGGGTGGTTTATTAATGTATAGGGTAGAGGGTAGAGTTGGTAGAGGGTGTAAGGGTTGTGGGTTTAAGGGTTGTGGGTTGAGGGTTTAAGGTTGAGGGTAGAGGGTTGAGGGTACATGGTTCAAGGATTAGGGTTGAGGTTCTAATGTATAGGGTAGAGGGTATAGGGGTTGAGGGTAGAGGGTAGAGCATTGAGGGTTTAATGGTTGAGGGATTAAGGGTTGAAGGTTGAGGGATTAGGGTAGAGAGTTTACTTGGGTTTAAGGGTTGAGGGATTAGGGTTGATTAGGGTAGAGGGTATTAGGTTGAGGGTAGAGGGACATAGAGGGTTTAACGGTTTAGGGTTTAGGGTATTGGGTATTGAGGGTATAGGGTTGAGGGATTAGGTTTGAGGGTATAGGATTGAGGGATTAGGGTCGAGGGTCACTACAAATCCCAGCGATTAGCTCCCTTTTTTGCTTCCACCCACTATTTTAATGTACTTTTCTCCAATTTTTTGAAAAAGTCGGGACTATTTATCAGGATGGCACTATATATTTTTATCACTATCAACAATAAAAATAATATTAAGTTTGTATTTAATTAGTGTTGAAACCATTTTAAAAATTTATTGTCACTCGTAACAAGTAATATTAAGCCTTATTATTCAAACCACTAAAATAATTTAAACCATTTAAGCCTTGAATACATGCAATATATAGATCTCAATAAGGCCATGAAGGTATACATAATGTCTTGAAAATGTCATATAGTGTTATAAGGTATACAATGTCATAAATGCATTTGATGAATGTCTAAATAAATTCATATAGGAATACAATTGTACACATTGGTAAAATATAAATACATACATATAAATCCATATAGGTATATATAATGATATACACTAGAATAAAAATCTACATCTACATTTCATGAAGGCATACAATAAATGTGAAAATATATGTAATTATGGAGTACCATTAAATGATCAATGACTCTTGTGGGTGGAAGGGTGGGCATCTCTCCACATCAGAGGGTGGAGAGACCATGACTGTCATCAAGGGTTGGCGTCTAGCGGCCAACTTGGACTACCCGGTTGAGTCAACAACTTGATGGTTAGATGGAAATTGAAATCATAGTTTGGTGGCACTAGCAATCATGTCATATTGACTAGAGAACTGGGCACATTATGGTTGTAACCCTAGTTGGCATTGGACGAAGGTGAGCTAATCGGTTGTGGGACAAATGAACGATGGACAGTCAATCTGGTTGGGCATGATGGTTAATGTATGGCATAATAAACTCTTGGCAACCAACTCTTTATTAATACAGGTTGGTCAAGTTTCTTTTCACCCATCTTCGTCTAAGTTTGTCTTTGGCTTGCTCTGCAAAATAGCTATGGCAGAACATTCTAAATTTATTGTGGAGGTTTCGGTGGATGGTGTGGTTAGTGTTGGACTAGACACTCCAATTCAACTAGATTGCAAGGTGCGACAAATGGCCTTCAAGCACATTACCGATCAGCCGTTGAAGCGGATTATGCTAAGGACTGATCCTCATGTGGTGGTGGTAGTAAAAATGGTGATGGGGAAATATTTTGTGTAGAACTGAGAGTCCTTAAGGGTTAGCACCCACATTACCTCCCATTTTCTCAAATCTCTCCTGGACGTGAGAATGCCAAAGGTGGAGGCAAAGACTATTATTTGCAAATTGTTCAAGAATGAGATTTTGGGTGGTTTGGATGAGGTGCTCAAATTGACATTGCTGGGGCGAGGCGTCCTGTGGGCTCACGATTTTCCTTTGGTGAATGTGGAAGGAGGAGTCATCCACATCTATCCTTTTATGTTGGAGATTAAGGGTTTGGCGTTGTTTCGTCACCGCCAGATTGTGGCCTATGGAGTCAGCTTCTTGAAGAAGTTTCTTGGGCTAGTGACAGTGGAAGGTCTGGACTGGATGGTGGAACTCGATCAATTCACAAAGCTGAATGGCTTTATATAGCCTATTTCTGTGGTTCGGGTATGGTGGCATGTGTGGCGGTCTGTCGGGTGGTTTATAAGTATATGTCTGTAAATTGTTTCAATGCTTAGAGTTATTTTTTGGGGTTCTATTTTTGGTTGGCCACACTTGTGGTGGGATTCTACTATTAGTCTTGGTGGCCATATTCTACAATTTCGTGGTCAACGTTTGGGTTGCACTATGAATATGCTCTTCCCTGCTTTACAAACGTACTGTAGATTTTTTTGATGGCTAATACAATACTCCTCTTACGAATAAAAAAAAATGATCAATGACTCTTTCTTTGTTAAGAATATGGAGAATCAATATCATAATCAATAGCTCTCCTTTTCCAATTAATAGACTTCCTAGGCTCAATAATTTATTTAGCTCCACCTATTAATGCAATTTAACCATATATACAATAGTATAGAAATCTTGAATAAAATGAAATAAGTAAATAATCACTTGCCATAAATTAATGATCCTTTGCTTCTCTTCATTTACCTAGATGGGCTAGGTTCACAAAGTGGAGTTGCCTCCTCTTATGGAAAGAATGAAGAAACAAATCAAACTAAAAATAAATATCATTTATTTACGCTAAGTGGTGTTAGATAAAATAAAAATTACATAATGTTATTTATATTACTAGCTCATACCAATGTGAGAGCCTTCGGAGATAAAATTTCCATAGCAATTCCCATATCCTAGAAGAGTATGTGTTGATGTCATTAACTAAAAATAGGAACAACATTATTTGACGAAAATATTCATAACATTATTTACATACATAATGATTAAAATTAATAAAACTTATCCTTTAATGAAATTTGATAACTAAGTATCACTAATGTTTCATAATATTAAAGGTCCTATTGGAGCCAAAAATCCACCTTGGCTATTTTGCATACTTCTGTTTTCACCCATCTTCCCACACTCACCATATGTCCCATCTCCATTTCATAATGGATGACACTAATATAAACCACCAAATAAGGCCCTTGGTCATAACACTAAACTGAATTCCCTATCTGAAGTGTTCCCATAGCAACACATGGCATGTCGCCAAGATAATGCTATATTGAAGAGAGTCTCACCATAGTCTCTTTGACGCTAATAGAAAGAGTTGCTGTGAAATGTAGATGAGACTCTTGAATGTCTAAGAGACATATTCAAATGTCTTCTTACCAGCCTAAAGAATGATATGTCTAAGAGACTTGGACATGTCGAGGAGAAAATCTAACATGTCCCATCTAGTGTGCTACTGAAATTTTGAAAAAATCCTAGAAATTTTTTGCCTCCTGAGGTTTTCTGCCTTTTGCGTCCATGAGTAGGGTTTAAGGTTTTAGTTCAAAAAACCTTGCTTCATAGTAATCAATCTTAAACCTCCATCCTTATAATTTCATGTTGACCTATTGCATCTAGTTATCGGTCGTTTAAGTCATGATTTGAGCCATTAAAATCATTCTTTGTACTGACCCTGAGTCCTAAGTTAGTCGGTCATCACGTATGGTTAATCGTTTAAATGCTCCCTATAGTTGGGCCATAATATTTTTCAATTGACTTACGTTTAAGTCATCTTCTTGAGGGTCAAATTGTCATCGACCTATTCATGGCCCTGTTTGGACTAATTTTATCGCGTGTGCAGGTTTGGAGATCCTCTGATCATGGGAATTGATTTGGGATGTTCCCTGCTAGCTCACAAGTTTCAAAGGGCGGCTCGTTAAACATCACGTGGTTTGTGAGATGTTGACAAGTGTACAACCGTGAGTGTGGGGCCTGGTCTCCACTTCATGCATCCGATATCCTTAGTACTGTAATCAACGGTTATGATGTGACAGTAGGGTCAATCGCTACCTTTCCCTGCCATCTCGTAGGATTAAGTTGTGGGTTGGTTAAAAGCTGCGAGGTCTACAAGAAGTTGCCATGTGTTTTCTTCGATCACAGGAAAATGAGGAAAGGTGGAGCCCACGAACAGACGAATGAGTACCCAGTTGGCAAGGTTTCATTGGCCAGTGGAACGACGTGTGACAACGATTGGAATTCAAACTTAATTCACTCAATCTAAGTCACCCAAAAGGCCATCTCAATGGGAGATCAACGACGAATATTCAAAATTGAGAAGTTCGACCGTTGTAGCCATTCTTGCTTCGCGTGAGTGAGTAGTAATGGCGGAAGTGACTTCTAAAACTACTTCAATTTTTCCCAAACTAGATGTAGATGATTGAGTCTCGCATAATTAAGAGTTGCAAACACATCTAGAGTGTACGGGAAATTGAGAGAGGCTATTTGTAGAGTTTGGAACGGTCAACATTAGGGTTTCTCGCAGGTAAAAGCCAAAAGTAAAGTAAACATAGTTTTTATGCTTTATTCAAATTCTCTGTATTGGAGTTGGTTCTCACTACGTTCTTGTGAAATGAGCTTCCATGCTTTGTTTTAATTACTTTAATTAGGGTTATTTTGTCTTTAAAAGGTCATAATTCTGTGGGACCTTTTAGAATTTGCATTTGAGTCGAGCCCTAGGTTTGAATTGTGAATCTAGTTATTGAAACCTTTTGTGTTGAAAACCTTAAATTGGCCTAAGTTTTCCTCTTCCAATGACACCAAAGCACAAACTACCACCTCTGCAACTCAATCTAGACTACTATCCTAGGATGTAATAGATTTATTGAAACCCTCCACAAATAAAAAGGCCAAGGGTAGAATGTTGTTTCATGGCCCAACAGTCAGGGAGGGGGTACTTGACAAACAATGTTTTATCAAAGATGTCGAAGTACCTTATATTGGATGGTAGTTATTTCAACATTGGTTCGGGAATAGAAATCTTGGGATTCCTCTTTGCAACCCTTGGAGACTAGACATGGGAAAAATAGTTGTCCCCAATGTGTATATGGATGTTGATTTGTTGAAGGACATTGCTTCAAGGTATGACCTAGTTTCAAGGGTAATCAAAACATTTGATGGGAAGGATATGATGAGGATAACCAAAGAAGAAATTGTAGGAGTTTTCCAGTTGCAGGAATGGAACACTGATATGGTGTCTCTTGATATGGATGTCATTAGAAAGGAGTATGAGAACATCAAAGTGTTGATCAGGATGAGAATGTTACCTACACATACTACTAGCACATGCACTGAGAAAAATAGAAAACAAATAAGGATTGGTAAAGATGAGTTAAAACCTTTCCCAATGAGGTATTTTACAAGTTACTTCAAGAAGACTGCATATCCCTTCTGCCAAATTATTGGTTTCTCTTTGCTTGACACATTGTGAAAGGATATTAGTTAGAATATCCATAAAGGCCTAGTTGAGTTGAAAGGAGGAAAGAATTGGGTGAAATTCTAGTGGTATTCCTTGTTGATGCATATTTTTTTATTTAAAGGGGAAAATAATTTTGAGAGGGATATGACATTGAGAAAGGAGGATGGTATTGATTTTCTTGTCCAATGTTGGACTCAGATTCTTGATAAGGATGACCAAAAATATAACTATGTGGTGTTCCAAAATCCTTTCACATCAAAATTGAGAAGATATTTGGTTTATGACCCACCAAGGATTCCCAAGGAAATACATGAGTTCCTGAGGTCTATGGAGAAGAGAACTAATTTGAATTTGGGTCATAATTGGGGAGATTTAATCTTATACCCAGATACCACAATATTCAGAGTTTTTGGCCCTAACATAGACCCATTTTTCTTGCTAAGAGACGTGCCATTAAGGATTGGGTTTCTTGAAGTCATAAGGCAATTGGGAACCTCCCAAGCAGCAACCTACCTGATACAACAAACAAGGACTCATTTTTCCCAGAATGGACTATGTTTGCTAACTTTGTTATAGTAAAGGGAGCATGGAAAGAGTTGTTACATCTACTAGCACCATACAAATTGGATCCTATGCACCCAAGGAATCATGATACAAAAGGTTTCATTAATGCATTGAGGATGGAGAAAATGCTTGGTACTTTTGTGCATAATTTCTACTACCTAGAGGATGTAATCAAGAACATTTTTTACTTCCGAGAGCAAGATGAAAGGAAGTCTAAATATCTTGATTTCAATAAGATGATGGAGAGGGATCAAAGGAGAGATCCTAAGTATGACCCTATGCCCAATATACAAAGTACATTCGGTAGGATTATGCATGTTTTGAATAATTTTGAGGATATAGTGGGTATAATGAGAAGAGAACAAGTGGTCAGAGATAAAGGAAAAGTAGTGGAATTGAAGAAGACACTACTGTGGTACTAGAAGAGAGGCCTACTTATCAGCCATCCAAGCAAATAAGAATTTACTCTAGGAAGAAGAAGACAATAGAAAAGGAACAAACATTGCCATCCCCTACCACTTCTGGGGAAATGAGAGCAGCTTCTCTTGAGAGATCAGTTCCATCACCTCCAAAATGGGTCCCTACTATTGTGATTGATGTTGAATCACCTCCAAGAAGTCCTTGCTCTATTGGAGCAGCCACCCCTAAAAAGGAAAAAATCTGAGGTAAGAAGAATAGTGGATTATTCTGATACAAAGGATGATGATATCCTTCTCACTTCTAAGGAGACATAGCAGGGAATTCCCTCTCCCATAAGGGAAGTTGCTTAAAGCTCAAGGAAGGATAGCCTTAGACTGGGAAAGGATGACCTTAGAGGTCTAAATAGTGTAGATGATTTGAGGATTGAGGCCTGCAAAGCATTTATGGAAGATGACTCCTTTGTTGAAACAAGTGCATTCTAAGGTTTTGTATGGAGAGCTAAAGATCTAGAATATGCAGAGAAGGTTGCTACTGAGAGGATCTTACATCCGGAACTCCTCGAAGCTATCATTCAAGAAAATGTAAGGAAGGCTATGAGGGCTAAATTCTAGAATATTACTGCTAAAGAGGGAAAAGATCTTGTGAAGAAGAGTGGTATATTGTTGTTACCTGAATGGGACATTGTTGACAATAGAGTGCTTGATACTATAAGGTCTAAAAGGCCCTTTCTGCAAACTAAAGAAGAATCAGAGATGAAACTTCGAGGATCAATATTTAGTGAAGAATGGGATGCATTAGCAATCTGGTCATTATCTTTGGGATCCAAGAAGCTGGTAGTTGTTGAACCATTAGATTTTAGTGGAAAATTGTTCATAAAGAGTCACTGGCACCCCAGCTTTAGAGGCAGTTGATATGGCTGTGAATGTTGCAATGTTTACTAAGGCAATAGAGGAAGACCTCAATCTTGAAAGAGATGAGTATAGGAACAAATATAATAATCTTATAGGTGAATATGATAAGAACCAACAAAAGGTGGCCATGTTAGAAACTGAGGTAGCATTGTATAAGTAGCAAGTAGAAGTATTAAGAAATCAAGGTAAAACTAGTTCAAGTCATGTATCACTAACTTCTCCAACTGCACATTCTCAATCCCCCTCACCAGATCAATCTTTGGAAATAGTGCCATATAATTTGGACAGGAGCCTCTCAAAATTGAGAGGCCAAGCACATCAGGTACCATCCCATCAGATGATCCTACAAGGGCACAAATCCTCACACAAATTGAAGTGTAGAAGAAATTACTTGAGTAGGCACAAGACACAATGTATGAGAACAATTCAAGGATTGTTCATACTATCTTGAAACACCTGAATAGAAAGATTCAAAGTAAATTGAATAGTGTTCATGCCAATTAATCATTGATGCTAAGAGAAATAAGGTTATCTTAGAGGGATAAGGAGTTGGCCACCCCAATCCTTGATAAATGGATTCCTAGAGCTGAGAAGTTGAAGCTCATGGTAGTTGGGGCCAATCAATAGGAAGATAGACACCCAAAGGTTATCCCAACTTATAGATTTTTCAATGAAATTAATGAACAAGGGTATATTGCTCCACTGGAACAAAAAAATAAGGGAATTGAAAATTGATTATGACCCGGCAGATTTGTCATTGTTTCTAGGCATTCGAAAAAATTATGATGAAGTAAAACCCCTGCAAATGTGGAAGAACCAGATGGACAACACCATTGCCTCTCAAGCAAAGCTTATTTGTGAAAAATTTGATATTAATATTCTGAATAACACTTTGGATAAATTGTCTTTTATCATCAGCTTTTTAGAGGATTTTGATAAGGAATGCAATTCAGTAATGACAAAATATTCTCCATACAGGAAGAAGATGGATGAAATCATTGATTTCAATTGGCCATCCAATGCTAAATATGAACAATGGAAGATAATATTTATTGATCAATTGGGTCTGTAAGTACAGAAAGGGAAACATATATGATTGGTCAAGTATAACATAGGTTTGACCTTCGAAAGAATAATGTGTAACAAATATATGTTTCTTGATAGCGAGTATTACAAATAAATGTTAATTGTTGATGATATGAGTGCTGACAGGGATGTTGACTCACTTTTTGGACTTGTCATTTTGTCATTTTTCTTGATGTAACAAATGACTGACAACAACTTGAAGATTATTCTTTCCAACATGTGCCTTTTGAAGGGCAGGTTTCTTCTCGCTACAAAGGCAAATGATCTTTGTCTCATATGTATTCCCTCCAATGGAAAATGTAAATATAACTACAATGGGAATGTGTCTTGTAGTGGTCCAATTGGCATGTGACATGTGTACTCTTGGATCAAAGCTTTTTTTTCTCCCTTGTTTCCATAAAAGGGAATTCAAAGCCATTAGTACAGGTCTCTTATTGAATTCTAGAATTGAATGGTGCAATTGTAAAACACATAGTGAATATGTTAGAAGTCCTTATATTATGCTTTGAGTCTAGTTAGTAAATTTTGTCAAATGTATGGTTCCTGAGCATATCTAAATGATAATGCAATTTTTTGGAGTCTATAGTCTCTCCAATTTTACTCTATACCTGAATTATTCATGAAAACCTTGATCAAAGATCATTTCATTAATTGTCATCATTATTGTACTTTGATGTATGCTTTGATTTTAGCTCTGGTTCAAAGAGTCAATTAGAATGCTTAGATCAAATCATTAATTCATGTGCAGGATAATTGGATTTGATAAGTACTCTTAGAACCCAATTATTGATTTGTGAATTGGAAACCAACCTCACGTAGATCATGGATGTTCAAGATTAAATTCACCTTGCAGTTCAATTTGCTTCGAATCCTAGCCCATAGATATGGCACTATCTCAATTCTTATACGCATTTCTTATGGTTTTGGTCACCCAATTTGAGAATACCATTTAAGTAATCTTTAAATCGATCTTTAATTTGTGGTGGTTGGCGTTATTTCTTATTCTCAGCTTTAGATGTGTAATTCTCTCATGGAAATTCCAATTTATTGAAGGATTTCATCTTCCTAGCCTTTGATGAGAATACATTTTCTTTGTTATGCAATGTAATTTCTAATTATTTAGAAGAGTCGTAGGATATACATTGTGGGACTACCCTCCTAGATTTTGTAGAGCCCAAAGTGCAAGAGATAAATCATTAGTGCTACATCTCATTTGTTGGCCACTTATCTTGCAGGTATTCGAGAATTGAGTCTGGCAAGCTCATAGGTGCTTGGTGATATCTGATTGGTTTGTTGAAAACAACCAACACCATCTCCATTTCATAATGGATGACATTAATATAAACCACCAAATAAGGCCCTTGGTCATAACACTAAAGTGAATTCCCTATCTAAAGTGTTCCCATAGCAGCACATGGCATGTCGCCAGACAATGCTATATCGAAGAGATTCTCACCATAGTCTCTTCGACGCAAGAAAAAAGGGCTGATGTGAAATGTAGATGAGACTCCAAAATGTCTGAGAGACATATTCAAATGTCTTCTCGCTAGCCTAAAGAATGATATGTCTAAGAGACTTGGACATGTCGAGGAGAAAATATAACATGTCTCGCCGAAAAATTATATGGAGCATTCAACATTCAGGAAATAGAAAAACATCTCTCAAGACATCGAGAGATTATCATAAAATAAATGATAGGTCACCAATAAAACAACACAGACAAGTGGCAATGTCAAAAAGACATCAGCATATCAAGGAGAGAAGTCAGAGAGTCTCCTCGATATTGAAGGAGAAAAATATCAGTGAGAAATAGAGACATTGAGCAGACATTGGACAAGGTCTCATCGACAACCTAACAAGGATATGTCGAGGAGAGACAAGAGTATCGAGAAGTAAATATCAAAAGTATCCCTAACATCCTAGCACAAGTGTAAACACATGTTATCAATGAGACTAAGAGACATCAGAGAGAGGTGACCACGAGTCTCCTCGACATGACAAAGTCACATAGAGATCAACCACTAAAGGAAGAGATAAGGATATGTCAAAGAGACATAGGCTTGTCGGCAAGAGATATCCACCAGTCTCATTGAAAAAAGGGGGACCATAAGGGAAGAAACTGAAATGTAAATATTAAAGATACCCTGCAACATTGAAGAGAGAAATCTAAATGTCTATTAGACACTTCTCAAAAGATGGTCAAGGATATATCGAAGAGAGATATAGACGTTGTGATTAAAGTCTCTTCAAAAAAATATGAAATAGTTATCACCAGATTGATTTGACTGAGGAAGTCATCGAAGAGACAATTGATATTAATGTGCAAGTTGATAGGAACGGTGGCACGAGCACCATTTATGAACCAGAGCTAGCTTGAGCGTGCTGAATTTCAATAAATACAACCTCTGTGGAATCAAAATTCACTACAAATTGTGGCTAAGTATCTAGAGGATGGAGTTGGACGAAGGTGGGTAGCTCAAAAAATTTGGCATTCATTCAAGTAAGTACATCTTGGCTTAGTTGAATGTAATTTTTTGAAGATAGCTTGAAGTACAACACAGTTAGGGTTAAAATGGATAAAACCCCAAAGAAAACAAGAGAAAAGAGGCAAAAAATAGAAAGTAGGCCACTTAATCAAGACTTAATAGACCAGTGTCCTAGGTCTAGGCCAAAAGCAAGGAGAACAACTCAATTAAACCCATCATGTGAGACCCTAGAGGACAAGCACAAGAAATTGGGAGATGTGTGGACTCCACACAGGGGTTATGACTTGTTCATCTATCACTATAGGAAGAAGTACAAATGTAGCCCAATTTCAAACCCATGGAATTTGAATCTAGGTAAACTTGTGATGCCAATTTTTTTGTGAACGTAGAACTAATTAAAGCAATGGCAAAGAATTATAATCCCAAAACGAGGGAAATTCATTTACACGATGGGTCACAGTTTATGATTATAACACGAGATTATATTTGTATGGTTTTCCAATTGTACACCTCCCTAAAGATGAAATTGTAGATGAGAGACTTGTTGGAAGAGTATCACTATATGGATACAAGCTATAAGAGGTGGAAGCTACCTCTACACAGGCCCAAAGGTCCAGGGAATCAACCTAGGATATTTTCTAGTGGTGAAAGTCCCCCATTCTTTGTAGATTTGTTTGAAGAATAATATCAATACACATGATTCAGCTGGCCAAGTACTGGGAGTTGATGCCCCTAATAACATGGATATAGCTCCCATGGTTCTGGTTGCAAACATTCAAAGCCAAGATTCCAAGCCCTATGACTATGGAGAGTATCTATCTAAGGCCATTAATAGTGCTCTTAATGCTATTAAGAACAACAATGAATCTATCTACTTCAAACACTGTTCACTTCTTATGCATATGATAATATATGAAGGACAAGTGATGGGAATATGGGGAGAAGAATTGAAAATAAAAGATTTGGATAGTGATGGTAATTCTAGACCAGTGCAAATGTAGACATCAATCTGGGATAGTAGATGTGGGAGATCACATTACCTATACTTTGAAGAAAATTTTGTCAAACCCTTATACAAATTACTTGGCCACAAATGTGACTATAATCTATCCCCAGAAGTATAGAGGTTCCTCTAACTAAAGGAGAAGGGTCATGATGGAAAAATAAATCACAATTAGGAAAATTGGTATGTGTTTACAGATTGTACTGTCATTAGAGTATATGGATTTGAGGCAACACCATATTTACTGCCTAAGATTGTGCCAGATATGATTGCATACCTAGAGATAATAAGACAATTGTCTTACTCAGTCTTCATGCATTTGAAAAGCTATGTATTGAGGACGGTTTTACTCGTAGTAAATAGATCGAATAAAATCTCCACAAACAAGACCTCGAAGAGCCTATCCTTCTCGAAAGATATGGAACAAAGACAACCTAAGGGAAAATTCTACATTCGCAGGACAAATATTGGCTTTCGTTCAATCCCAAGTCTATGATAACCAGGTCATGGTTGCACTAGGGTCGCTCTCGGGTAATGATGTGATATTCGTTGTTAATCTCAAGGGGGACAATGATTGTTCTTTGAAAATTTTAGATAACATTTCGAATTGAATTGATAAACTTGAACATCATGAAACCAAAAGATTTGACATAAAATTTCATGAACATCACAAATTATTTGCTATCACTTAAGTAGATTTAGCATTAATCATTCAACAACTTCATGGAAAATGAAAGATTTTCAACAAAATTCTTTCCATTCATTTATATTTTTTGAAACATTTTCAAATATTAAACATCTATTCTAAAACAAAGTATAAAAAAATACTAAAAAAATAAAAGTTTCTCCTGGTTATTCTCCATGGATGCCCCACCAGATTTATATTTCACTAGATTGCTTCATAGCTATGCATAAAATAGTGCAAGCTTTTAAAGAGAGGGTTTTGTTTATGGACACCGAGTATGTTTTGTATGCACCCTTAAACCACACAACATACAGTCTTGTTCAACCGAACTTACAAAACCAACTACAAAAGATACTGAGATAGGTAGCTATCCATAAAGCTCTGATATCAATTAATGTCTATGTGCATACAAAGTTTTACGCCAGAATGGTTCAGAAAATAGGAAAAATGAACAAAACTTAAAAAAAAAAATTATGCTCCTCCAACATCCACAAATTCTAAACTTAAAATAAAAATGAAGCATCCTCTGGCCTTTTATAGAACACAAGGCTCATATAGGATAAGACAACTGCATGAGAGGAAATCTAAGGGACCAATCTCATCAAGGCACGTGGAATATTGTGACTAATAGGAGAATTGCAATTGAATTCAATGGAAGTCAACTCCAATTACTCATTGAAGCTCTTCGGGTTCTACTTTTTCATCTTTGTCAGGATCCTTCTTAAATCAAACAAATCTATCCAAACAAAGGTATATAGGAGCTTCCCATTATAATGGAGTGATCAGGTGGAAGTCGAACTCCTATATCTCAGGTTCCTCGATTTGAGCATTCTAGGAATAAATTACTCCCAGAATAGATACACTTTATTACTACATGCTTGAACTCCAACATCCCGGTATTCCGGTAACTGGCACATCTTTGCAATGAAATTTGTTCCAGCATGAGCTCCTTAAGTGCATCATCGAACCTGGTAATAACATCAGGTTTTTTTGTAAATACAATTTTCCTGACCGTCCATACCCAAGCTTTACATCACAATCAATATCTCCTGCAATTACAAATTCCATATATTAAATCCCTTTTTTTAAAAAAAACATATTATAACATCTCATGTAAATAAAACCATTATTCAAATGTTAGTACAAAAATTACATAATTAACACACCTTTCAAAAGCATATCATAAATCCTTGTACATATACCAGATCACCAGGATCTTTAGACAAATTTAAAATTTAAACATTTCATTTCACATTGCAACCCAGTACTTGGTATTCATCTTTACCCACTTACTTTCTTGGACCTTGGTTATACCAGAACTCCATTATATCGGACTCATGCTTACCAGACTAGAGCCTTTCACTTTAAATTCACATTACCTTTCACCTTTTCGGTGTTTTTGGTACCTGGTACCTGGTTTACAAAACACTTACAATACAAATTATTTTCTTTTATCAAAGATTTCTCTTCCTTTCTTCACTTCTGATGATCTTCCAATTAGTTAGCTCTTGCCATAAGAGTTATATTTTTCAATTGGGCACCAAGTATTTGTAGTCTTGCGGCGTGTTGTGAGACCACACAACAACTTGCAACCAATAAAACTAAATTTAAATCAAACTTGAACTTAAATCACAGTTGTACATATTTTAAAATAGTAACTTTCTACCTTTACCTAGATTCTGGCATAAAAAGTAAAACTCCACCGAAAACATCTGAGTGTGCATTGATTCATTCCAGTTTTCAAAACTTAGTAAAAAGAATTAGTTCATTAACATTGAACTACATAATATATTAATCCTCCAAATCCAACCAGGGATAGAGCCTTGCTGATAGTCAAGCATCCATAGCCTCGACAAGGTTATCTTCGTAATTCCTCCAAACATAGCTCTACTATCGGTCAGGCGTCCATAGCCCTGGTAGAGTTATTTGGATAGCCTAAAGAGTTGATATCCTTTTTTTTTTTGGATATAGCAATGATAGCTCATTTTTCACTTTTGATATTGCAATAATAGCTCTCTTATCAACTTGCAAGCATTGAAGCGTCGCTATTAGGTTGGGAATTACAGTGGTAGAAAAGGTTACTTTTTGATTTTTCATTCAATGTAAATCCCTTCATCAATTCACTACTTCCCAAAAAATCATTTAATGATTCCCTGTAAGTGTGTGTTTCCAGCTAAATTTCACTAATTATGTCAAATCCTAGCTAACTACAGTTCACTATATGTTAGAAAATATTGCATAAATTAAAATTTAGCAATAGACAACTTAATCACCAAATTTAAATCTAAATTTAGAAACATTAGCTACCACCCTTCCGGTTAAATTTTATGGAAAATTCTAAAAAATTTGCTAACTATCTCGACTTGACGATGCTGCACTTCATTAATGGATCAAAATATCATGATTACCTTGAAAAATGATCACATTATTTTGCATTAAATTTGCACACCTTTCTCAACACGTATTATCTCTTCAATTTACTCGAGTGATGACGTGTATTACCTTGCCAACTTCATTCTCCTATGTAGTCTGCACACATAACACCTCCATAATTAATATGACTTTTTTTATTGAAATGACCACTATTAATTTTGAAATCTTCAACTTGCTTCATTCACAATCTCCGTACTGCTCAAATTTGAAGCAATTTCACCAAATATGTGTAAAGAATTAATTTGATCTAACCTTTAATTATGAAGATTATTGTTTAGCTTCCACCTTGCATATGATTTCCAAAAAAACTACTCAAGGCAACTATGTACCGCAACTCTGCTTATAGCTCTCTATAAATTTGTGCATTTCTTTCTCTCTTTTTTTTATTTTCTGTAATTCTACTCTATTTTGTATCTTTGCATTCACTTCTTAGCCATGGATACTCCAATTTTCTTAGGTTTTTCTCGTAGACAATGTTTTCTTAGGGAGCATCACACCCCAAAGGCTTGAAAAGGTCTTTATCATTAGGACTTCCAATTTCACTATGCCAAACTTATGCTTAGTCCTTAGGGAATGATATGTTACATCCAACCGCTACTTCCATTTTTACTCTAACATAGCTTCTCACTTTGTAGTGTCACTTCTGGACATTGGGTTACCTATTGAAGACGTTCGTGCTGCTGCTAACTTAGTAGTGAAGCCCAAATTCTTGGAGAATCTAGGTACCATCTTAGCTATTGCACATCTGACCATTGGGATTCCCTCCATGGATGATATTCCTCAGTTCCTAGAACACAAGGAAGTGGTTCCACTTCAGCCCTTTCTTACTGATCTCCATATCCAAGACTTTGAAACTCACCGGGAACTCGCCTACATAGGGTATTTAGCCTTGATAAAAGAGGCGTCTTAGATCAACTGAATGGCCACTATCATCCGCAACTTTTCTTGCTTTTCTTTTTTAACCCTTTTTTATTTTTTGAACAAGGATTTTGATATCTGATGTATATACGTGATACACACACACACACACATATATAACTTTTTTTTAAAAATGTGTTTTACTATGCATGGCTTTATTGTTTCATTTTTAGTTCAATTTTGCAAAATGTTTGAATTTCACTCTCATGCATAAGGTAAATTTAAGTGGAATTTGCTAATGTAGAGGCCAAGCAAAAGAAGAACAAAATAAAACGAAGCAAAGAAAGCAAAACAAACACAAAGAAAAAACCATAAAAAAAAACTAAAAAAACTAAACTAACCCTAACTACCCTAACTCTAGCATCACAAAAGATTAACTCTAATAAAGCAATTTATTTAAATTTCTACAGCTATTTCCTCTATAGTTTTAGTATGAATTACAACAAATTTGTCTTTAAATTCTCTTATCAAAATTTTCAATATTCTACTGTAATAATGGAATATCTTAAATTTTTTGTGTTTAAACATCATAAATTCAAAGGTGTACTTACTGAAAATCTAGCTCAAATGTATGAAAATGATCTCATTAGAGACCAATTGCACACATTTCGTATGATGCGTCAATATTGTACCTTCTCCCAGCCCTGGTCCATTTCCATGAACGACTATGTTTATTTCTTTGTTTTCTTCTCTTCTGAAAATTTTCATATCTTCGGCCCTGTCTTCACTTTGCATTTTGTTAGACCAAAATATAACACTATTTATATTGCTATCAGAAAAAGAAAAAGTAAAAACTTGATATTTTGTATCTTGTATAAAATCAGAAAAATCTCTTTTTATCGTTGATAAATTCCCAGCTTGAAGCACAATACATGTGTTTCCCGCTTGATTTTCCTACTCTATCTCGTTATATGTGTTCTCCACGTATACAGGGAATGATGATTCATCCATTTCTTTTCCTCATTTGTGATGAAATATCTTTGAATCTTGAAATTGTCGCATATTCTCCTACAAAGCGTTAGAATTTTCTTTAAAATAATCACAGTTTTCTAACTATTTCGATTTATTGGTTAATTTTTTAATATTTTCGTCTCCACAAGGGAAGAACATTTTTATCATTAACAATCCCTATCTTTTAGCAATTAAAACTTCTTCCATTAATGGAAT